>JAHDVE020004471.1:0-69822 GCA_022606495.2 Halesus radiatus | reverse complement strand
ATAGTGAGCTATCTGCAACAAGCTTAGTGACATGCGAGGAAAATATGGAACAATTTCTGCATTAATTATAGATCAGGAAAAATTATATGTATCGTTGATGAGGCGTTTCGCACAAGCAATTAGAACTAGACTCTTCACCGAGAAGAAATATTTTCAGCTTACGAAAAGTGTAGCTCAAATTCACAATATCAGTGTTGGCTTAGGGCATCAGGGGTACACTAAACGTGGAGATATATATTTTTAAAAATTTTATTTCGATTTCGGGTCGATAGTTTCATGTCTGCTGTAGGTACTTTGATATGATAAATATATTATAGGTAGGTAATTTTTCGCTTATCTCTAAAGTTCACGTACCTACGTACGAAGGAAATTGTATTCAAATACTGCGCGCATTAGTTCTTTTCTTAAAAATATGTTTTAGGCAGCCTACTTCCTTAAATCAAAACCACATACACTGAACCAAATCAGCCTTTATGAGAACCTCCATATTTAAAAATATTTTTTAACGCTTATAATAAAACGTTTTTACAAATAAAAACTATTAAGAAAAAAATATTTTTTAGAGTATCTCATAGAGATTAAGAGGCTAATTTAATTCAGTGTCCCAGGCTTGAGATTTGGGTGTTTTTGGCTTAAAGTTGCCCGCCTAAATGAAACTCGGTTGCTGAAGGACTACGTCTACTTTAGTTATGTTCGGAACGTATGAAAAAGGCGATATAATTATAATTGGTTACACAAATGCGCTTCACGCCATAATAGACCCCATTACAGAGCGAGATGTGGGAGAACGCGAGTTAAAAGATTTGAAAAACAACTCCGAGGGTGAAATTAGATTTATTAATATTTAAGTATTTAAGAAAACTTAGTCAATGAAATATTATTAATAACCATCCCTTAAATGGATTTTCAGATTAATACCTACGTTTAGAATAATTGTTTTTATTTTGGTGCCTTGGGTGTTCCTTGATTTTGTTTAAATTTGTATTTTTTAACAAATATAATAATTAGTGAAAATTAAACAATAACTTTGTTTATAACCGCGAGATTTATTTAATTTTCTTAGAAACGACCGGTTTCGCTTAACACAAGCATCATCAGGGTACAAAATTAAACTGATCAAAAATACATAGTGCGTGTTTATATATACACTTTATTTTACATAATTAGTTTTACATTAATATTCAATTGTGTACCTATCTTGTCACTTATTGTTAATTTTTGTCTATTTTCATATTTTGTCTGTGCCTGTTTTTTTAGTATCTTTTATATCCTGAGGAGGGAATCATTGGTTTCGAAACATGTTGATATTTATTTATTAAATAATGGATTACAGTAAATATCTCTTAATCATTTTATTTCATATCGACTCGTATTACTTATTTCACCCTATTATACTACTATATAAAAGCAAATGTTAGTTCCAATAAAGACTCTTTAACAGGAGATTCTGGTGTTTTGAAATTTGCACAGCTCTTTCCGTTTGTCTCCTCTTGGGGTAAGAATAACCAGTAATAATGTTTCAAAGACCCAATCATATCTGATTACGTCTACAAGGGATCGAAATGACAATCTAGTCTCCTGTGATGGAAGCATTCTTCCCAACAAGCCCTCCATTGATATGGTGGGTGTAACCTTAAGTGACCAGCTCAGGTATGCGGCTCCATCGAAGCCAGAGTTAAGTTAGCCTCTCAGAAGCTGGGCGTATTGTACAGAGCCCCCAGATACTTTAATAGTACAACTGCTGACCCTGTACAAATCGAAAGTGCTCCCCACTTTAGAATTTTGCACCCACCTCTGATCGGGAGCCCCAAAAAATCTGAAATGAACCCTTGACTCTGTGCAGAAACGGGCGATCCGTTTGATAGATTCGCCTACGGATTGAAATCTTTGGAGCACAGACGTCAGGTGGGAACGCTGTCCTTGTTCTACCGGTATTTAAATGGAAGATACTTTGAGGAACTAGCGTCGTTGATCCCTTCGGCCTCGGTGCATAGTCGGGAAACACGCCAAACGCGCCCAACATTTGCACACGGTTGACATGGTCACATGAGAACCGGTCGCTTCTACGACTCGTTCTTGTGTTCAACAGCTCGACTGTGGAATGATCTGCCGGCCTCTGTGTTTCCTCCCTCCTACAACATGGGTTTCTTCAAGGCCCGTGTTCACTCCTTCCTTTCCTCTAAAAGACCCTCCACACAGCATCCCCAAAGATGACATGGTGTGGAGTTACTTTAAAAAATAAATAAAAAAGCCGCTCGTTACAATACACTTAATACTCAATTGTATTTTGATATTACGGAGATTATTTTGATTTCTATGCAAATTTAGTCCGTGTTAAGTTATTGTTATTAGTCTTCGGCGTGCCATGAACATTGTTTATACCTTATCTAAGCCTAACAAAACAGAATTTCTATATATATATTACAAATATCCTTTAAAAACTGGAGGTTTTATGCACTTAAAATTTTTATTTTTGAAGATAATCTCTAATCAGTCAACAGGCTGAAAATGTGATTATATAAAATTCCCTCGATAGAAAAAAAATTCTAAGTATGCTCCCTAAATTAAACAAAATGGGTTTGTTCTGTTATTTAACATGTTATAGGTTTGAAAAAATCATAGTGTTTCTTTAAATGCTACTGAACACATTCATCTTGAGATTTTTGGTCTATCTGCGTAAAAGAAAAGGTGAATTTAGAATTTTTTCGAAAAGTATTTATTTATTCATCTAAATCCATTTTCTCCCCTTCAAAGTAATCTCCCTCAGATATAAAGCATTTATGCCAGCGCATCTTCCAATCCTCGAAGCACTTCTGGAATGCGCTTTTCGGTTTGGCCATCAGCTCGTTCTTCGATTCTGACTTTATCTCATCAATTGTGGCAAAACGCTTTCCTTTCATTGGTTTCTTCAGTTTCGGGAATAGGAAAAAGTTGCAGGGAGCCAAATCTGGTGAATACGGTGGTTGAGGCATGATTACGGTGTTGTTTTTGGCCAAATAATCACGAACAAGCATTGATGTGTGAGCTGGTGCATTATCGTGATGCAAAATCCATGATTTGTTTATCCACAATTCCGATTGTTTGAGCCGTATTGCTTCACGCAAACGTTGCATAATTTCCTTGTAGTATTCCTTATTAACCGTACGACCTGTTGGCAAGAACTCATGATGCACCACGCCATTGTAATCGAAGAAAACAGTGAGCAAAACCTTCACATTTGATCGAACTTGGCGTGCTTTTTTCTGTCTTGGCTCTTCTGGCCGCTTCCATTGGGATGATTGGGCCTTGGTTTCTATGTCATAACCATATACCCACGTTTCATAACCAGGTATGACCCTTTTGAGCAAATCTGGATCGTCGTTGACGTCATTCAACAACTCCTGAGCGATACTAATGCGACGTTGCTTTTGCTCAAAATTTAGCAACTTCGGAACAAACTTCGCTGCCATACGTTTCATGCCCAAAACATCCGAGAAAATTGCATGGCATGAGCCGATTGATATGCCAACATCCTCTGCAACTTCCCTAATAGTGATTCGACGATTTTCCAAAACCATTTTCTTCACTGTTTCGATGTTTTCTTCGTTTGTTGACGTGGTTGCAACTCCAGGACGCTCATCGTCATTAACATCTTCTCGGCCTTCTGTAAAGCGCTTGTACCACTTATAAACACTTTTTTGAGACAAAGTAGACTCGCCGAATGCCACAGTCAACATTTTAAGTGCGTTGGAGCACTTTATTCCATTTTTAACGCAAAATTTAATACATATTCTTTCATCCATTTTTTTCAAAAGTAAAAAATCGAAGAACACACAAAAACGTGACTAACCTTTCCGGTTGTCAAAAACAAACCACTAATTTAAAATGGCTGATAATGCTAACATATGATAAACATATGTGTACCAACACAACAAAAAAAAATCGATAATCGAATGTACACAACCCGCGAAAATTCAAAATTCACCTTTTCTTTTGAACGAACGTCGTATGTATTTTTTTTTAATTTCATGAATTGTCGACTTCCCTATACATTTTTTTAGCTGATTTTGAATAAGCTACTCTTGTAGGAGATAATCCCTGGGTTTGAAGGGTTTGCATGCATGTGCCGTTGAATGGATGTAGTTGATATATGCATTTTTTTTTTAATTTCACGAATTGTCGACTTCCCTATACCATTTTTTAGCTGATTTTGAATAGGCTACTCTTGCGGGAGATAATCACTGGACTTGAAGTGTTTGCATGCGTGTGACGTTGAATGTAATATATTTGTTGTTTCCTTTTATTTTTTATTTCATGGACTGTTCGCCCATTTCCTTTTTTGGCTGATTTTTGATAAAAAATAATTCTGTGATGATAAATAGCTCCTTATTCGAAATAATAGTAATAATCATTGTTCCAAAAAAAAAAATAGCATGTGTGATACTAATTTAGAATCTCTATTAGGCGGGAAACTTTTAAGCCAATTGGACACAGACCTCCACCCGGCCTCCACTCAGGTCTCAAGCGAGAAAATTGATAAAACACAAATGTATTTTTTAAAAACACGTATTTATAATACAACACTATTCAAGAGTAATTTTTTTTATAAGACGGGCTGAATAAAATCGTTAATTTATGAACATGACACCGAAAAATTTTAGAAAATTTCAAAAAATACTGAACTCGACAACCGTGGGACTTTTTACTATACATGACATTCCATTTTCCGAACGGCCTCGGGGTCCCCCATCCACAGTTGAAAGATTGTCCACTACTTACCGGACACCCTGTATATTACAAAAGTATATTTTGACAAATTATTATCCAACATAGCATTATTTACTTTTCTGCAAAAGTTAAAGGAAATAATCTTTGAATGTTTGTATTGTTCTGTCTTTGTAATTTTATTGTCTTGCTCTCCCATTTCCAAACTGATGCAAAATGTGCTATGTTCATTGTTTTTAAATTAAATTGCCAAAGCTTTATTCAAAACAAAGAAATGAAATATTGTGAAAGTAACTTCTTCATAGACGTTTTTTATTTGACACTCCTTACGGAATATATAATAATCTGACGGTATACGTAAACAAACGTTTAATTAACAGCGGTTGACACGCGTTATCCAATTATTTACCTAATAACTAAACATTTCCTGTTCCATTAATTATTTTTGTCTTTAATTCGTAGAACTCCATTTAGTTATTTTTTTAAATTAATGTAAGTCCAATTTAATAATATTGTTATTAAGGGTCTTAGATTAAATTAACTTGAACAATTGGAAATAAATAAACGAACGAATGACCCTAATATAACATTAATTAATAAAGTAAGGAGAATTATATGTTCGTCGTTTCTCAGTATGTTCACATTATCAAAACAATATAAGACACTTAAATAAATCAATTAAGTAAACATTATCATTAAAATACGGGGAAACACATTATGAATGTAAAAACCTAACAGAATAGGGAATTACAAAAAAAACACAAATTTGTTGTAGACCACAACAAATGTCTACAACAAATTTTTCTGTTTTTTATTGTAAATTATGGCGAGCCACAAAGTCAATGCTTTTTACAAATATGGAATAGAGAATTTTCTAACTAAATCGATTTTACCTATAATTTATCATTTTTTTTAAAAACCCGTCCAAATTAGAATGGGGGGGGGGAGTAAATAAAATCATACAAATATCATATCATAATAAATCACAATGTGGATTAACCGCAGTTTTAAAATGGTCTTTAACGCCGCAACAGCTGTCACAATAATAAAAACTAAAAATACTTGCAGTACTTAGTACTAACATTATTTAAAAAAACAAAAATCTGTTCCACTTTGCATCCTGTTTATATCACGACTTTCCATTTCCGTTATAGTTTTCCTTCCCCAACAAGAATCTGGAGGTAGGTATCTTAGTTTCCGTGCACGACTTTGGATATCCATAATTTCTGAATGAATATCTACGAGTAGTACACATGAATACAATATATTGATCGTTATGCTGACATTGTATTTCGGGACTCGTGCGTGTTTTCTGACTTTAGAGTGCGTCTTAAAATCCCCATTTATTTATTGTTTATTGTGCAAACCGCAGATCTGGTACCATTCCTCCATGATGATAATCCTAAGCTACCTCTAGTTACAGGCTCTAACGCAATCTTTAATATAATGAGGGTATTTGACGTTCGACAGATTTTCGCTAAAACATTCCTCACTTCTCTTTATGCAAACATTTCAGAATTTCAGACTTGATCATTGGGATGGAAGCAGGTAAGTTGGCTTCGGTATCTGTTCTTGACATGATTGCGGCTTTTGACACGGTATATCATAGCATTCTGTTAAATGTGCTTGATACCGAATTTGGCGTTCGGGGTGATGTACTCCAATGGATGACATCTTACCTGTCAGTAAATTTCATTAAATGCACATCACCTGAAACTTCCATTGAATTTGGAGTTCCCCAGGGGTCTGTTCTAGGTCCCATTCTCTTCATTCTCTATACTAATTGTCTTGAACACCTCATTCACTCAGCTGGTTTTGAATCACAAGGCAGATGCAGACGATTGTCTTATCTTTAAATTTTATTCCCCGCATGAAAAAGCCGTCCTAAAAAATGAGGTTAATACGGTTTCAAGTTGGATGTCTGTCAATAAACTCAAAATTAATCCCGCAAAGACAGAATTTATTTGGATAGCTTCCCCTGGAGGCAAGGCCTCCTTGATTCCAGTCCAATACGTATTCAAGATTCAGATATAATCCCTTCTACAGAAATAAAATTTCTATGTTTCACTATAGACAATACAGCGCCCTTGAGGTGATTTTTCACAAAAACGGTGCTATATAAATCGTCCAAGTATTATTCTTATTATTATTAATAGTCTTTCTCTTTGAATCGCAAATTACAAAAGTTCTGGCTTTTTCCATCTTAGGCAGATAAAATCAATCAGGAGATGTCTTCCCTCTGATGGAGCAAAATCACTCATAAATTCCTTCATTGTCTCACGTATGGACTATTGTAATAGTGCATCCAGAATCCAGTCCGTCTTCAATGCTGGCGCGAGAATGATATTTGGTGAATCTAAATATTGTCATATAACCCCACTTCTAAGGGATCTGCTTCATTGGCTTCGATGCCCTGAAAGAATAGAGATCAAGATCTGCTTACTGACCTTCAAAGCATTGCAGGGAATGGCGCCAGCCTATATATCTGAACTATGTATCCGACAGGACTTAAGCGATAGACAGCTTATTCTGGGGTTAGCAGATCTACATGCTACTAATCGTCTAATTGAACTTTCAAGGTCAAATCGAGTCGTCTACTATGATCGCTCTTTTCTTGTAAATGGCCCTCTCATTTAGAATAAACTTCCCCCAGCTCTTACTAATAACCAGAAATTTACTGAATTTTAAAGGCCTTTGAAAACAAAATTATTTAAAAAAAATCCTTCTGTCTATAAATTTTAATTTCTCTTCAATTTATTGTAAAAAAACATTTCCTCAAGCCTCTGGTAGTTTGGTTTCGGTTTCCTCCGTATTTTAAAAAAAAAATTTTATGTGAAGTCAGTTATTGTGAATGTTTTATTTTTGTATAGCCATGTATATACTGTATAATAATATGAAATAATTTTGTATTTGAGGAGTACTGTAGGAGTAATATTAAGAATAAGCATTAATGTATGTAATAAGCGCCCTTGGGGTAATTTTCACAAAAACAGCGCTATACAAATCATCCTATTATTATTATTACGAATGTATAAATAGAATATAAAAGGAGCACTGTAGGAATACCACTGAAGGGAGTTTTTTAATCATTTTTTTAAGTTTAATTATAGTAAAGCACACTTGAAGTGAAATAACACAAAACTACGCTATATAAATGCATTGTTATTATTATTATTAAACAAACGTAAATACTATGAAAAAACACTAAACACTCCTATTACTAGAAATACTAACAAAGATTTGCTCCAAATTCCTGTAACTCATACTACTTTTGGACTACGGAAATTTAGGTACTTTGCCATAGGAATTTTTAACATTCTTCCAGTTAGCATCAAAAAATCTTATTCACAAAAAAAATTCAAACACAATGTAAAAAATTGGATTAAATGTAATGATAGGGCATTTACCGGTGCACTCACCCAAATTCGAAGTTATTGATTCAACCATTTACGGAGGATTTTTTAAATTAATATAAGTGTATATTCTTAGGTTTTATAAAATAATATGCAAAATGACTGCCTCGACACAGACTAGCCTAGTGAGGCGGGTTATGTGAAACTTCAACTTATACTGTTATTAAAACCACTTTATTATACACGTACTCGTACTTTAGTTATGGTTAAACTTAATTACAATAAATATATTATTATAATGGAAGTGTTTGTTCGTTGGAAAGTAATTTTACAAAGACCTGATTCCCTGTGAATGGAATCTGCAGCACGACTGTTTACCCTTTACTGTATACATAAAAAAGCTGAAAGAGATCCATTTCAAGTTGACAAGTCCCGAGTTGACTTGTGGCAATTATGTTGTGGACCATTTTATTGCTATCATTTGTTATGACATGGACATCATATTATTAACTACTTTCGAATATCACGACTTATGAATATTGATTTTATTCACACGTTTGAATTGGATCGATATTAAAGATTGCGTATGTTACTTTATTATGTAGGTTACATAACATAAATATGATCAAATAGATAAATGCTAGTTTCGAACTAACTCGACAACAATTATTTTATAAAATAAATATGATTTTAAATGTGTTCCCTTGCACTTCGTTATTTACACTTATTCCTAGTAGCACTCAGCCTTATATCGGAATCATTATTCCACAGTTATGGGTAGTGTTCCTTTATTACCACAATCCTGCATATACTCGTACTACGTCCAAATCAATCGTTATGGGTAGTGTTCCTTTATTACCACAATCCTGCATATACTCGTACTACGTCCAAATCAATCGTTATGGGTAGTGTTCCTTTATTACCACAATCCTGCATATACTCGTACTACGTCCAAATCAATCGTTATGGGTAGTGTTCCTTTATTACCACAATCCTGCATATACTCGTACTACGTCCAAATCAATCGTTATGGGTAGTGTTCCTTTATTACCACAATCCTGCATATACTCGTACTACGTCCAAATCAATCGTTATGATTTTCAAATGTAAAAACGAAATCGTGCAAAACACCCTATGGCTAGATGGAAGGAAAATAGATGTTATTCGTAGCGTCAAATACTTGGGACAAATTATCACAAACGATCTTTTTTTTTAATATTTTTTTTATATGAATCCCTCACAAGAGTCCCAACTGCTCCCAACCGTCTGAAGGCAGTGAGACTATGGCATTCCCAATTGGGGAATGTTGTGAGGCTGAAGGTATTGGGGAGGGGAAGGAGAAGGGGAAGAGGAAGGTTGGGAATACCTGGCTATTCAGATCTGGTCACCAAACACGGCTAAAAGCCATTCCAAGCAATGTTTCAATTCTGAATGGTGGTCTTTCACCAGGGCGATACTGAGAGTATCTTCCACTCTGGAACGTGCGCAAATATACTTTATATTATTTTTAAATGAATTAATTGTGAAACAACACAAATTAATTAAATAAAAATTACTTGGGCACGCCGGGATTTGAACCCGCGACCTTCGGATTCGTAGTCGAGAGCCTTACCCCTCGACCATGGAGGCCGTCAATCTGAAGGACATTGAGGATATGAAGAGACAAAGAAGAACGATATCCGTTAGAGCAGGTATGCTGTCAAGGCGTTTTCACCTTTGCGGCGCAAACGTCAAAATAGCACTGTCAGAATTGTGGGTGTATTACACTGCAACCCAATGGCAAAAGATAAGGCACCTACAATATGTTAATGCATATCGCCAGCTATTCCGTCTACCGAGATACTGCAGTGCTACAGAAATGTTCCCGGACGGACGAGCGCACTCTTTCAGGGTACTTCTCCGCCACCGCATGGGAAGCCTATGGTGCAGAGTACGCCAATCCAAGAATACACTGCCACGGCTGCATGGATCGAGTCTCTCTTGATGGCCCTTTGGAGACCGTCAAATATCCTACCTATTGTTATTTTTTGTTTATATTATGTACACTTTTGTAACGTATTGCATTGCACTACCCCTGCATACCGTCTGGAATAAACAACTATTATTATAAATTGCAACAATATTAACCATCCGTTTAATAAGAGATTATCCCGTGAACCTATAAACGCCGAATTGTATACATCAAACACATACTAATTTATAATTATGTTATTTCTTTTTGTTTCAGGTAAGTTGTCAACCCTTAACATGATGGATGCCGTGAAACAATTCCAAGAATGCCACAAACATGGAGCCCAGGTGATAATTTATTTTCAATCACGTCAGATTAGTGAACTGGGGGGAAACAGCCTCCAGCTCCAGCATGCGACCTAATTTAAATATAGAACAGTCCTCTGACATGATTTGCTCCCGCATTATATCCTCCGAAACGTGCGATCGAAATTACACTTTCGTTTTCAACTGAAGGTGGGGCGTAGAGCGAACGTAGCCGGGTCCCGCGGTGTGAAATCGAATCGGTTATCCGACACCGCATTTGAGGAAATCTTATTGGTTTGTTTTTTGACGGAAATTTTCAATGATCGTGTTTCATTACAATTGTTTAAAATACTTTTATCTTGCCGTTAAACAGTTACTTGTTGGGGTAATATAAAGTTGAGCATCTTTGTGATAATGTACCAAACCAGAAGTTTATTAAAAAATGTCGGAAAATTACTCTTGTGTGAAATTGGGTTACTTGTCTTGAGGAAATTTCGGCAATTTTCGACAGTTCATAATTTTTTTATTGACTGGAAAATAACATTTTTCCTGGCGAACGCTTTGCCCAAATTTATTTTACAGTTTTATAACCATCTACGTACCGAGTGCCTAATGTACCGGGTTCGTTGCACTGCAGCCCATAAAGGCTAGAAAGATGTGTCTACCCTAAGAAAAACGATTCATAAAAGAGTATAATATATTTTTTAAATTGTTTTATAGTCAAATAGCTAAGGAACATATGTACAGTTCCACAATCACAATCATCAGCGAAAATGATCGTATAAAATGCTTTTAATTATTTCTAATTTGGTAACTGTCAATTCATTGTGGAATTCCATTTTAAAATGATTTTTTGTTTGTTTAAAAAACCTTTCTAACTTTTTCCACTCATTTATTTTTGACCGGACCGGTTTCACCGAATCACGGGCATTGTCAGACTGCACAATTAAAACTAAATCTATGGTATATATATAGTATCGCTGTCAGGAGTGAGTCCCCTTGCTTTCTAATACTGTTTTTATTTATGACTTAAAATATGTTTTATTGCTGACGGTACTGTTTACTATTGCGTTTTTAAAAACTTTCCTGTTGGTTTATTACCCCTTGGAAGACGGATTACATTGTGTTTGTTTACTGTATCTATGGGTTTCTAAGTAACGTATAACTAATAATGGGTTGTTAGTGAGTGATTGGTAGACTTGTACTTCTATGGTCTTTAGCAGAATTTATAAGATTGGGACCTGTTTGTTAGATAACTTTCCAACCATTTAAGGGGAGTGCCTTTGTTTTATCTCCAGAAGCATGTGATGGGAGACAGTATCGAGGGCTTTAGCTAGATCCAAGTAAACAGATAGGGGCTTGCGGTTTTTATCAAGGTTATCAGAAACTAGTTTAGTGAAAGCTGCAATTGCATCATATTGATTTTTTGACAAAATTTTATTGTCTTTGAGGAACTTGTAGAGCCTTTGTTTTTCCGTTTTTCAATTACTTTGAGATCCGACTCAGCAAGGATATTGGTCTATAGTTATTCACGGATAATTTGTCCCCTGATTTATAAACAGGAATAATTGTTGAATGTTTTAGGGTGTTTGGGAAGAGGCCACTCTGAAAACTTAAATTTATGACATGTTCAAGGGGCGTAGTGACGATTGGTTTGAGGTGTTTAATTAGTTTAGTGAATATATTGTAGATTCCCGTAGAATTTGTATTTTGAGTGATGTTTATATAATTTCTGTTCTGTGGTGGGAATGAGATTAAAAGGTTTATAACTAAGATTATCAACGGAATATGGTACTATTTGCAAGGTTATATTCTGACCTTCTCTTTCTATATTAAATATTTATCCGAAAATCTTTGCCGAAAAAAAATATTTCAGAAAACGCTTCCATTTTTCATTTCTATCGATTTACGGAACTTTTTTCCAAAAAGGTCTATTGAATTCTTCAAAGCACTTTTGTATGGACTGCGTGCAGTCTGATGTATTAATAAATAACGTAGGTATTTTACATTCAGCCCAAGATGTTATTTAAATTATTGTGGATAATATCTTTAAAAGTAATAATGGGTTTGTGGCATATCTTATATCCGTACAAGAATTTCCGTCCTTTAAATTTGTCATTGCGCGTTAAACATGCAACAGCAAAAATATTTTTTTTGTGAACTGAAAAAATGGCCTTATTTTTTCTCGTCTATTGAATTAAATCGGCACCTGTTCATTACTACGTAAAAAAATCAGTGCAAGCTGTTATGAAATCGAAATATGAGTGACCCAGTCTACAAATTGCTCAATCGCGTATGACTTATGACATACTACGTGGATTCTCTGAGATATTATATTATTATGTCTGCGGTAATACTCGAAATAATGTCCAATCGGAAACACGAATACCAAACAGAACTCATCTTCTGAAATTTGAGATCATCCGTGCAATAATGTATCCATTTAATAAATTAATTAAAAATTACTTTGAAATCACCACTTTATGTTTCAAAAGCGATACTTTCCTCATCAAGAATATACAGAATACTAAAAAAATTATAATGTGAAGTATAGACAAATGATAAACATAGAACACAATAATGTAACAATAGACAAATTATAAACATAAACAAAAATTAATTAAAGTACGTAACAATTAATCACTAGGAATGTAGTCAAAAAAATTTACAGTACGATATATATAAACATAAAATTAAATCTAGTTCTACATTTTAAATTATATGAAAATGTTCTAAAATACCTACAATTTATTTTTCTCACAGTTTACATTGACTAACAGCAATCTATTTTGACGTCCCCATCCTCCGGGGTCACGACGCAATTTCATTTTTGCCAACTGGTGTTCAGTAACGTGACAATTTATTATTTCACCCGACTCTTTCTTTCAACTTCCCTATCAACCCACACATAGATGGGGGTGCCCCTCGCGCCTCATTGGATGATTTAAATTACAATTTATAAGTCATTCATTCTGTCAATGGCAATGCGGTAGGTTTATATTTTTGGCGAAGGCGACCGTGAAACTTTTTATCTAAAGTGACTTTACCATGTGAAATTAATCTGGAAATTCAAATAACTCGACTTCTTTCTAATTGATGACAAAACACAATTTTCTCAGATCGGTGAGCTATCCATCTATAATTTATAGGTCAATATCACTACTTTTAGCTCGCTTTATATTTTCTATCATGAGCTAATGGGCTTTCTGATATCTATTTAAATAATAAATAATAAAGCAAAGCATTGCATGAGATTGCCCGGCATATCATATAGACCAAACGGGCAGATCATTCCACACCAGAATAAGAGAACTTCGTAATATCTGTTTTAATAATAAACAATAAAGCAAAGCATTGCATGAGATTGCCCGGCATATCATATAGACCAAACGGGCAGAGCATTCCACACCAGAATAAGAGAACTTCGTAATATCTGTTTTAATAATAAACAATAAAGCAAAGCATTGCATGAGATTGCCCGGCATATCATATAGACCAAACGGGCAGATCATTCCACACCAGAATAAGAGAACTTCGTAATATCTGTTTTAATAATAAACAATAAAGCAAAACATGCATGAGATTGCCCGGCATATCATATAGACCAAACGGGCAGATCATTCCACACCAGAATAAGAGAACTTCGTAATATCTGTTTTCAATAAATAAACAATAAAGCAAAGCATTAATCTGTTTTTAATAATAAACAATAAAGCAAAGCATTGTATGAGATCAGTTCTACATATCATATAACTAAAACGGCAGATCATTATCTTAACAATCAGAATAAGTATAGAACTTCGTAATATCTGTTTTAATAATAAACAATAAAGCAAAGCATTGCATGAGATTGCCCGGCATATCATATAGACCAAACGGGCAGATCATTCCACACCAGAATAAGAGAACTTCGTAATATCTGTTTTAATAATAAACAATAAAGCAAAGCATTGCATGAGATTGCCCGGCATATCATATAGACCAAACGGGCAGAGCATTCCACACCAGAATAAGAGAACTTCGTAATATCTGTTTTAATAATAAACAATAAAGCAAAGCATTGCATGAGATTGCCCATATCATATAGAATCTCAAACGTAAGAGCATTCCTAATACCTGTGAATAAGAGAACTTCGTGTAATATCTGTTTGAATAATAAACAATAAAGCAAAAGTATTGTAATGAGATCAAGTTCCTATGTAGACCAAACGGGTATCATTCCACACCAGAAATAAGAGAACTCGTAATATCTATGTTTTTAATAATAAACATAAAGCAAAGTATTGTATGAGATTGCCTTTTAAGTATATCATATAGACCAAACGGGCAGAGCATTCCACACCAGAATAAGAGAACTTCGTAATATCTGTTTTAATAATAAACAATAAAGCAAAGCATTGCATGAGATTGCCCGGCATATCATATAGACCAAACGGGCAGATCATTCCACACCAGAATAAGAGAACTTCGTAATATCTGTTTTAATAATAAACAATAAAGCAAAACATCGCATGAGATTGCCCGGCATATCATATAGACCAAACGGGCAGATCATTCCACACCAGAATAAGAGAACTTCGTAATATCTGTTTTAATAATAAATAATAAAGCAAAACATTGCATGGGATTGCCCGGCATATTACGTAGACCAAACGGGCAGAGCATTCCACACCAGAATAAGGGAAAAATTTTCATTATTTCTAATTTTGAATCTATCAATTCACGGTGGAATTCCATGTTAAAATGAATTTGTATGATTAAAAAACCTTTGTAACCTTTTTCCACTTATTTATTTTTGACCGGACCGGTTTCATTCTATCATGGGCATCGTCAGACTGGCACAATTAAAACTAAATCTATGGTATATTTAGTATCGATGTCAGGAGTGAGTCCCCCTGCTTATTATTAATGTTGTTAATGTTTTAATGTTGTTAATGTTGTTAATGTTGTTAATGTTGTTAATGTTGTTAATGTTGTTAATGTTGTTAATGTTGTTAATGTTGTTAATGTTGTTAATGCTGTTAATGCTGTTAATGCTGTTAATGCTGTTAATGCTGTTAATGCTGTTAATGCTGTTAATGTTGTTAATGCTGTTAATGTTGTTAATATTGTTAACAATATTAGAAAGCAGGACTCACTCCTCACATCGATGCTATATATACCATAGATTTAGTTTTAATTGTGTCAGTCTAACGATGCCCGTAATAGGGTGAAACCGGTCCGATCGAAAATAAATAAGTGAAAAAAAAATGCAAAGGTTTTTCAATTAAAAAATTCATTTTAAAATAAAATTCCATCATGGGTTGGTGAATTGGTGGTTATTTTCAAAATTAGAAATAAAAACATGCCATTATTTTTTATTCCATGTATTTCATTTGTTCAATAAAAAATAAGATTTCTCAAAAGCACAAACTTATTCCTATATTACTTTGAATTGAAAAGCCTCTTTTTCTTTAAACACTTGTTATAAAATGTAACCTTTTATTTCTGATAACGTCATAAAAATTGAAAACTCTCAGTTCATTCATAACCTAGAAGGCCAAGCCACTCATGACGTATCGCTCCGTATAACAATCTCAGATAACTGCGTCAGAGTCAGAAGGCTAAGCCACTCATGACGTATCGCTCCGTATAACAATCTCAGATAACTGCGTCAGAGTCAGAAGGCTAAATCCACCGCCCTCTAATAAAGTCCGCCACTTGTTGCCTGCGGGGGCGTCCCACCGCAACCCCCGTGACGTCCCGTCACCCCTTACCGAGGCAGATCCAATGACGTCAGAAGGCTCCCACGCTCAGCCTCCATAAGGAGTGGGCGGTTTCTGAACGAGATTTTCTTCGTCTACGTTATCCGAAGCAACATATTCATCCGTTGTCACACGTAAAATATATATATATTTTTAAAAGCATACATCAGCGAGCTGAAATAGAAAACTCTCGAACGATGAGCTCTGGCATATTTTCAGTTTGCGATGTCATTTTCATCATGAGCTATGCTTTTAAATATTCATTCGATTACAAAAATGTAAGGTTGTTTTTTTATCGTTCACCATGCATTAAAGTTAGAGATTTTTCATGTTCGATTAGGTGCACAGTTTTTGTCAGTTACACAAAAGTATAATCGGACAGGAGGCTATCCAAAACGTTTGCTACAGGATGAGGATAAAATCACTTATTCTATGTGTGATTACCGCACAAGAGTCCCAGGTGCCCCCAACCAGCAAGCAGTGGTGCCAGTGAGACTATGACATCCCCAATTAGGGTATATTGTGAGGTTTAAGGTAGTGGGGAGGGGAAACGGAAAGTAGTGAAGTACCTGGCTCTTCAGATCTGATCATCAACCACGCCTAAAGCCATTTCAAGCAACGTTTCGATATACTAAAATATACTATACATATATTATTTGTAATGAATAAATTGTCAAATATTACAAATTACGCCAATGAAATTTACTTGCGCACGCCGGGATTTGAACCCGGTACCTCCGAATTCGCAGCCAAGGGATGCAACCACTCAACCATGAAGGCCGTCAAATAATAAAATAGTTTTTATTTTATTTTTTATTATTTTATCATCATTACTAGGTCCGGACAGAGCGGGAAGAGGATTTCCTCTAGCCCAAAAGTCGCGGCCTCGAAACCAGTAAACATATATTTATAAAAAATAATTTTATTCAATCATGAATAGTGCAATTGCACTCATTTCTAGAATGGAAGATAATTTCTATATCGCCTCGATAAGGATCGAAACATTGCTTTTCCTAGGTTTATTTGCGAATTCTGAATAGCGAGTAACCGCGTACCTACCTCCTTCCTGCTTGGGAACCGATATTTATATTTAACTTCTACCTTCCACCGGCACCGGTACCGACCTTACTGCGTTACTTTACTTATCAATATTTTAATTACATTTAGTTGTGTACGTACTTATGTGAAGAGGTGAACAAACCTTAAAACGAATTCAGCCACACTTGTACCTGTACCTGTACCCGTATTGCCAATGTTTGAACATAACGTAATCTTAATAAATAACGTATTCTTTTTCTTTTAAAAAATTCAAAATGCCGACGGTTTCTCTTAAAAACATATTTTCAAATTAAATCTTTTTTATGCTTTCTTCTTCTGTCTGTACGTAATCACATGTTTATATTACCTAACCTGTCCAGAAGGCTGTTTATGGTTTATAATTATTGGGAATAAGGAACTCCGGGACTATTTTTTTAATCAATGATGATGTTCAAACTTAAATACCAGTATATTTCTTTTTTTCTTCTAAAGTTACTTTTCATAGTAAAAATAATTTTCAAAGCTTCAATTTTTCAAAGTCCGCCAAAACGCTCGAAATCTATGGCCGATCAGTTTTGAGGTTAGAATGTCAAATATCAAAACAAGGATGAGTTTTACCGTACATAATTGTTTATTATATTCATGATAAACCATGACTAAACATAATTAATAAAATTATGTACCTCTTAAGAAATTTAAACTTAGAATACTAATAGTATTAAGAATTAACATTATCATAATATCCGTATTGACAATTCGTTTGATCATGAATATAATAATATACAAAGTAATTTTTAATTGATTTCTTCAAAAGTTTGGTATTCATGTTGATATGTTCTCGTATATATTAATGTAGTGGTCAATATAAAGTAATTTTTAATTAATTTATGAAAAAAAGGTAATATAAATATTGTTAAATGAGAAATTAATTAACTGAATAAAATTCTTTGTAAACCCTTATTATATAGACATATTTCTAAATTTATAAACAACCGGGGAATCAACGTTCCGCCACAAGATAACGTTTCGGAGCGCGTTAAACTTGTTACCTTTATATTATTCTAGATACGAGCTGTTTTAGTCTCGCAGCTCGCAATTCGCAATCTTCAATGATATCACTTTAAAGGTTACGTTAAGTTTAAATGGTGATATTGCGTGCGTTAATGTTACTTGTGACATTGAAATGACAACTACTCGTATGGTATCTGTAGGTGTCAGAGAGGTGGTTTTAATAATGAACTTAAGTTACTTCTATTGATGAAAAACAACCCAGACCATAACGTAAAAAGACCTCTTCCATTACAGTCCGTCTCATTCATCGCCCAAAATCTATTTTATTGATATCCAATAAGGAACTCTAGTCTAATTTTTTTTTATCAATAGTATCGTTCAAACTTAATTACCAGTATATTTTGTTTTTTTTTTCTAAAGTAAGATTGAACATTTTTTTAAAAATGTTTTTATTCGATTCTCCGTTTTCCGGCTATCTGGGAGGAGATTGTATATACTCGCATATACACCCTCATGGCCTTTACTTCTTTTACCACTTTCAGTCTTTACTGTATTCGTGTACAATTTATTATGTTGTCTTATGTACTGTTCGTGTACTTGTGATGTTTTTATAAATGCTGTGTTCTTGTGTATAAGTACATTTTGTATCGAAAAATGTTTATACTAAACCAAAAGCAGAATACGCACATGACGTCAGATGTTCAAAATGCAATGGTACCAACATGACAGGGTGTTTTGATGAGATAATTTTTTATTTTCTTTTAAATAACGATTTATAAATTCTACGTATAATTACAAATAATAAAAATCATATATTCATAATCGGAGTTTGCTGATCTATATGAATATATATTTATGTAGCCATTATATTTTTTCACTGGAGTTCCTTATGCTCAAATTGAACAGACCAGACTTCTTACAAAATTTATCCGGCTGGGATGTAATTTTTATATTGAAAGACCTCACCGCTCGAGCGTTTTTCCTGCTTCATCACTATCGTCTTCAGCTTTGTAGTCAAGATCACTATCTGGAATGGGATAATGTGGTCGACGAATTGGACAGTCTGCGTCATCCGTTGTGATTTGTGGTCGACTTACTAGACCTTAAGGGCTATCTGGATGCTGTAGCTGGAGAAAATTCTCAGTATTTAGCACCAACAATATCAGTAGATTTACTTTGTCATGCTTCTGTAACGGGGGTGTTAGACCGCCACACGCCTCGATCTACTTGTTTATTTATTTGTAAGAAACAGACAGCTTTTAATACAGATTTATATACAAAGGAAGTTTAACAAAAGGTAAGCCAATAAAGTTTCTTGTTTAGTTTCTTGTAAAGTACAGATGTTTTATTAGAAAAAAAAAACAAAATAAGAAGGAAGGGGGGAGAGGAAGAGGATGATCGAGACAGGAGATGCTATTGATACTTTTTATACTCGTGCATCAATTTATGGTCGTAAGTATTACTTCGGTTCGATATTTTGAAAGGATATTGTGAAGAATGTCGATATTGTGAAATTGTGCGTTATATTGCCCACAAATACGGGGAATTGGAGAATTTGTCTTAAGATTGGTCAAAGAAAAAAATCTGTTTGTCGGGTTGGTCTAGATCAGTCATTACCAAAGTGGTCTATGTTGACCCCCAGGGGTCGATTCCGACCTGCAAGGGATCCACGACAATAAAAAAAAATTGGGGGTACATGAGACGTAAACGGGGGCCACGAGAGTGGATTCCATTTAGGCAGGCCGTCACCAAAATGTTGGCTTCCCGCAAATGTAATAATCCACCTCACATATAGTACCTATGTAGGTACTTAAATAGTACTATCTTATAATCGACATAAATTCCCTAATTATATGTATATTTCATAAAATTGTGTAAGTAGGTAATGCTATTCGTTTTGTGATCGCAGAACGTGTAACTTGTAAAAACTTGCTTATTTGCCACCAGTAGCAACTAGCAACGCCGTGGCCGTATTGCGTACATAAGCGCAATAACAACGCTTGTCCAGACTTGTACAAGTGCTTCCCAAGAATAGCGCAGGCTTGAACCAATCGTGCTGGCATGGACTTGTTTAATTAATTAGTCTATGGTTTATACCGAAAGTACCTTTTATAAGTGATCCAACAAATATAATCATAATGATCAAATAAAATAACCAAAGCACACCAAATTTAAAACGTGAAAATTTTGACTAAAAACTGTGTTAACCACTAATGTTTTACATATTCACAAGCTGTTAGAACATCAACGAATCGGGACAGACTTGACAGCTGAGAACAAACTTTGTGACAACAAAAACATTTCCGTAAAAAAAATAGAACAAAATTATAACATGCCTCTTTTTGATAAAACCCACTGTGCTCAATGCAAAAAGCCAACACTTAATGAAAAAGATTTACTTTGTGCAAAGTGTACTCTTTATTTTCACACTACGTGCAGTGGTCTGAGTCGAACCGAATTACAATCACTCACGGCGAAATCGTCACATACTCTGTCATTTATGTGTGACAGCTGTTTCACACTAAAATCAGGTTACCAAGATGAAAACCTTATAGAGAAGCTAACCGCAGAAGTGAAAAAACTGCTTAAGTGCGAATTCATTGATATAAGCAAAGCAATTGATTTCTTCTCAAAAAAAATAGATGACTACGAGGAAGAAAAGAAAAAAATATACCTAAAAATTAAGGAAGTACAAAACGAGAACAAAGCTTTGAAACATGTGGTTAATCAAATCCAGCAAACTTCATTGGAGACATCCTTGGAAATCCAAGGGCTTGAATTAAAAGAAAATGAAAGCCCACATATCCCAGTTGAATACATCCTGAAAAAATTAGAGTGTGAGGATTTGATTATACATAATAGCATCGCAAACTGTTACTCTACCAAAAAATCTATCACTCTTAAACTCACGACTAAAGAAGCAAAAGATAGGATTTTATACCAAAAAAATAAATCTGGAAACTTTACGGAAAAAGACCTAAATTACTCCTCTTCGGAAAAAAAGATCTACATCAATGAAAAGCTTACTCCCTCCAACAGTAAGTTTCTTTGGCTAGCAAGATCCACTAAATCCATGGGGTACAAATTTGCATGGACAAAAAATGGCAATGTGTTGCTTAGAAAATCCCATGACTTCAGTTATCTACATAAAGGATACCAAAGACGTCCCATTACAATAACTTGGAACCCCTTAATTGAAAACTCTCCTGGCTCAAACGAAAAAATGGACAACGCACAAAACAACGTTATTCGTAAAGCACGGGTATGTGAAGACATAACAGAATTAAATGATTACATAGTTGAGGGAAACACTGACTTTAATATGATAAATCTACGAAGTATCCGTCTACATTTTGACGAGTTATGCATTTTCCTCAGTTCTCTAGGATTCCGTCCAAATCTGATTATGCTTACTGAAACGCAAGTGCGTGAATTAATTCCTTACTCCATCCCTGGTTATAATACTGTATCTCTTCCATCTAAGCATACTTCGCACGACGGTCTAACGATTCTTTACAGCGAGCACCAAATATCTAATGTTATAGTAAATATCCCTAATTTTAAGTATTCAAATGCCATCCATTTATCCTTCACGTTGAACACTAAAACATACTCTATAATTGCCATATATCGCTCCCCTTCCTTAGACTCTAAATCATTTATCATGGAACTTAAATATTTTATAACCGAAAATAATTGTCAAAAATCAGACTTCTCGTTTATTGTTGGTGATATAAATATTAACATAGAACATTCTATCCTAGACCCAATTGCCAATGAATATCTAAATGTTATATATAGCCAAGGATAGCTATCTTATGTAAATAGCCCCACTAGACATGGTCGCCATACTGACTCTTGCCTAGATCACATACTACTCAAAACCAATAATTTTTTTATATCCAAATCTGCCGTCTTAAAAATAGATATAACTGATCATTTACCAACCTTCTACGGTCACAGTACCTTAAAAGATTCAGAACGCTAAAGACCAACAAGTGGGGAGAAATAAAATCAACTACCAAATACTAAATAATTCTTTAAAAAAAGAAACTTGGAACTCAGTTACTTCTAATGACGACCCAAATCAATCATTAAATACCTTCTATACGCTATTAGATAATAATATCAAGAATAGTCTAGAATTAACATCTATACCTAAAAGTAAACATAAAAAAATTAAGCCATGGATCACGCGTGGGTTCCGTGGTTTGCAAGCAAACACAGGAACAAATTATACAAACTTTACAAAAACTATGAGAAATACTGCACGACAAAGAGTATAGTAACCAATGGAAATTTACGACAGCAATATATTATTTACAGGAATTTCTTAAATATCCTTATAAAGAAATGTAAACAAGAATACTATACTAAACAATTACAATTAGCTGATAATAATTCTAAAAAAACGTGGCAAATTATAAACGAAATATCAAATAGAAAACATAAGGTACAAACTTTCCCCGAAAAAATTATAACAGTAGATAAAGTAGTATTAACGGATATGGGAAAAATTGCAAATAAATTTAATGATTTTTTTACAAATGTTGCGTCAGATTTAATAAATAACAACCCTTCATTTAGAAACAATACATCCGGACCTATTAAAATGGACATTGACACTGAAAGTACTCCTGTCTTATCTAAATTTAAACACGTAACTGAATCAGAAATTTTAAAACACATTGATAATCTCAACACAAATACAGCCAATGGTCCAGACGAATTGAGCTGCACTACAATTAAATCAATTAAACATCATATATCCTTACCTCTGCAACATATATTTAATTCCTGCCTAGAAAAAAAACACTTTCCCAGACGCGTTTAAACTCTCAAATATTGTACCAATCCATAAATCTGGATCAATTTCTAAAGTAGACAATTACAGACCAATATCGCTGATATCCCAACTTGCAAAGATATTAGAAAAAATAATAAAGATACAAATCCTAGAGTTCCTAGAGTCTAATGCACTTTTGTCCTCAAATCAATATGGTTTTAGATCAGGTCTTAGTACAGATGATGCCTTATTTAATCTAACAAGAAATATGTATACTAATCTTGACTTCTCTCCTTCCTTCTTTCCTTCCTTCTCTCTATAAATTTTAATTTCTTTTCAATTTATTATAAAAAGTCATTTCCTCGAGCCTCTGGTAGTTGTTTGGTTTCGGTTTCCTCCGTATATATATTTTCTAAACAAAAAAAATTTATGTGAAGTCCGTTATTGCTGAACATAACCCGACTCCTGTCTTAAAATGTTACTATTTTTGTAGTAATATTGTGAATGTATTATTGTTGTATAGCCATATGTATACTGTATAATATAATGTAATTTTTTTATGAATATGCACCTAAGGAGTACTGTAGGAGTAATATTAAGAATAAGTAAGAATGTATGTAATATGTTAAGAATGTATAAATAGTATGTAAAAGTAGCACTGTAGGAATACCACTGAATGGAGTTATTTAATCATGTTTAAGTTTATTTAGAGTTTAGCGCACTTGAAGTGAAATAACACAAAACTGCGCTATATAAATGCTTTGTTATTATTATTATTATTGACTCAAATATGAAAAGTCTAACTATTTTCATAGACTTAAAAAAGCGTTAATCATAATATATTGATTAGAAAACTTAATAATATAGGAATTAAAAATAACTGTCTGTCATTATTAAAAAAATATCTATTTGATCGCCGACAAAAATCGGTGCTAATGTTAGTAAACAAGAATCTGTTAAACATGGGATTCCTCAAGGAACAGTTATCGGCCCGTTATTGTTCCTCGTTTACATTAATGATCTATGTAATATGAAAATACCGGGAAAACTTTTCTCATTTGCTGATGATACTGCAATCACAGTACATGTTAAATCCTGGAACAAAGTCAGTGAAAATGCCAATAAATACACCTCCATTATCAAAGAATGGCTCAACCAAAACATTTTAACCCTTTGAGGACAGAATAAAAAATATTTTACTTAACACACTTTTATTTCTAGAAATTATTTACAAATAAGTGTATACAGAAAATTATGAGAAAACAATGATACCAACATGAAATCTATACAAGCACTATTTCTGTTACATAGGCAACACATATTGCACTATGGCTTTAACTAGAAACCAGTAGGCACTTAGACAATCTATTTTAAATTGGTGGTTAGCAGCAGTAACCAGTTGTCCTGAAAGGGTTAACTCTGAACTGTGAAAAAACTATTTACATTCCTTTCTATAATACTAAAAGGACGGCACCTCTAACCAACCTAAATATAAGGTTCCATAACAATGTTTGCAACCCTGTTACATGCCATAATTGTACAGAAATTAGTTCGGGGAATACAGTTAAATATTTAGGAATTATAATAGATAGTCAACTCAAATGGACATATCATGTAGAAAAGCTTGTAAGTAAATTAAGGTATTTAACTTACATATTTAAACGTTTGATTAACATACTTGATATCAAAATAATGAAAATGGTATACCATGCACTGGTGCAATCATCAGTATCTTATGGAATAATCGGATGGGGGGGAATATATAATACTTACCTCAAACCACTTGAAACATCGCAAAAATTAATACTAAAAATAATGTTACATAAAGAAAGTACTTTCCCCTCCATGCAATTATTCCATGAGGCTGAACTGTTAGATATAAGAGAAATTTATTGTCTACAGTGACTAAAATATGTATTTTCAAGAAATTACTATTCCCAAAAAATGAAAATCGTTCTGGTAACAGGATAAATAACGTACTTGAAGTACCTTTGTGTAAAACTAGGCTTGCGCAGAGAGATGCTTTTTTTATTGATCCTAAAATTTTTAATTTTCTATCTGCAGAATGTAATTGTCAAAACATATCATCTTTAAAGACATACTTTATGAAATAAAAAACTGGATTAAAACCAAAGATATCAACCTTTTCCTGCTATAACTGTATATTTTCCCAACTTTTCTTTCTTTGTTTTTCGATTTGTTTTCTTATCTAACTTAAAATCTTTTATTTAACTTACCTTTAACATCCATGTATTAATACAAATAAACCAATATACTGCAACTAACTGATACCAGGTATACCCACGCACTGGCCTTGCCTATGTGGGATTTTTTGTTTTATATACTTAGCACATAGGTTGTTCAGATGTATTTATAATTTAATGTTAAAAAAACAAAACAAAACAAAATGTTTATAATCATTGGACCTTATTTGTGTGAGTGTATGTTTCAAAAAATGAATTAATAAATAAAAAAAATAAAAATTCGTCCATTATAAATACGAATATCAGAGACAAACATTGTTCATTTGTTTTCCGAATTTTGAGAAGAAAATGAAAAGAAGCAAATATTTTCAAAGATATCATTAGATAACTATGGAGTGCATCATAGCTATATGTATGCTATGATAGTTAGTCTTGAAATACAAAATATTATGATGTCAAAAATCAAACATGAAGATATAACGGGACTTTTGACACTTTGATTTAATTATTCATTTAAAATCTTGACAAAATAAATCAATGTCATCTTGTTTGAGAGTGCTGGAGAAAAGTAAGTAATTTTTTTATGGAATTTTTCGTTCGTAGTTCCTCCGATAGAATAAATCCGATTATATTTTTTACATTGTGTCTTATATTATGTAAAAACCTTTACAGGCATATATATATATAAATAAATAAATAAATAAGTACTCGAGTCGCCATGTCAAGTCAGAATAATAGAAGAGTATGTATGAGTCGATGTGTGATGACGGAGTTGTATGGCGGTATATCCTCTCTGCCTACCCCTGCGGAAAACGGGGTGATGGTTAGTTAGTTAGTTTACACGCGTATTCATTAATGGTTTTCTTCTTTAAAGACATGGTTCTATGGTAGGTACATACATTATTCCTCTCTACCAAATCTATACAAAAGATGTCTGTAGATTAAAATATGGTTTTACACCGAGAATCAATTTTGATTGCTATGTCTTAACATATTGAAATAGCATAATTTTTGTCCTCAGATAAATGCTACTAAAGATGGCCCAAGCAACCAAAAAATGTAGGCAGTTCAGTGTTTGAAGTTTGGCTTCATCCCATTAATGTTGGACAAACACCTGCCCCTGTGCCTTTTATGCAACAAAGTATTAAGCAATGACGCGATGAAACAATCCAAGCTGCGGGATCATCTGAAAAGGTGTCACCCTGATAAATCAGGTAAAGAGTTTAAATTCTTCCAAACACTGAAAGAAAAACTGCAGAGGAGACCCACGTTGAATTTTATGTTCGCGTCGACTTCCAAAAGAGACGATGATGGTTTGCGGGCGTCTTACAATATCTCGCTACTAATAGCAAAATCAGGAAAGCCGCATACTATCGGGGAACAGCTTATTTTGCCAACCATTGAATGGGGTCTTAAAAACTGTTCTACACAAACCTGCTTATGATATACTCAAAAGAATTTCTTTGAGCAACAACACAGTTCAAAGACGTATCGATGAAATGAGTTATGATGTTGAAAGCCTCTTGTGTAATTATCTGCAAACGACCCATTTCTCCATTCAACTGGACGAGTCAACTTTACCTAGTAATGAAGCACTACTATTAGCATATGTTAGTTTTGTTATGGACCAAGAAATCTATGAAGAACTGCTCTTCGCGAGGACTTTGACTACAGATAAAAAGGCGAATCAATATTTAATGTTTTGAGAGATTTTTTCGTGTAAAAAGTGATCCCTTTATCAAATATAATATGAGCGGCATCAGATGGAGCCCCTGCCATGTTTGGGTGCTATCGTGGGGTTATAAGCCATTTAAAACAAAACGTATCCGGGGGGGGGGTTAGCAATTCACTGCGTTATCCATCGACAACATTTAGTTGCGAAAAAGCTTAGTGACAGATAGCATCAATCTCTTCAAATCGTCATAAACGCAGTAAACAAAATTCAGAGCAACGCGTTGAATACTAGGTTATTTGTGCAGTTGTGTGAAGTGAATTTTATTACGAAAACTTACAGTACAACTTACAACTTATTAATGCTTGGATAGGGAATTACCTATTTTAATAATTATTTCATATTTTGTCAATTTTTGATGTTTTTAAACCTTGAAAAATGATTAAATTGAGTATTTTTACAAAACGTTTAAAGTAGCTCCTTTATCCGCTATCAGAAACCTGCATTACCGAACTATCCACTGAACAGCCACTGTTGGCCACTGTTTGCCCTTGGACAAATCTCAATGCACGCCACCGGCATTGGGGAAATACTAATCACCGACCTTTGTATGCCTACTCAAATTGGTGTTAATATTTTTATTAGTTTTAGATTAAGTGGAAGCCTACTTAATCCCTTCGACGTAGATTTGTGTTACGTGATCCTCACTGTCGCACGCATTATCAATGCATGCGACAGAAACTGAGCGTTTTTGGTAACGATTTGATAATACATAGATATTAAATACTATATTTGAAGAGTTTTATTGTAACCAATATCCACTGATTATTCGGCTGGTAACAGTAGTTCCTAAAGCAGTCATATAAAATTATCAAGGTGCTGCGACACTCGATGACCCGGTGATATTTATTTTTATATGCAGGTTAGATTAGTTTTTGATGATGTTTTAAAACCACTTGTTTACCTACCGTAATAATAATAATTATTATCATTATTACGCCACCGATATTAATAATTTTTTATTTATTTACCCTGCACAGTGGGAGTGGGATGTTAGGTTTTATTATTCAAATCTTTTTGAAGATATCATCAACAATCCACAATATTATAATACCTTAGTATTTGCGTAATATTACCGGCCTTGGGTGGATTTGTCATTGAAACGGCGCTGTAGAAATTATCAATTTATTGTAACAATGTTGAAAACTTGGGTCATGGGAATAAACACCTTATGCATGGATTTTGCAATTAAAATAATTCTTTTTTAGTCTCTATTCACGTTTGATCATTGACATAATTCTTTATTTAAATGTACTACCTTATTATTATTTTTTGTATGTACATACCTACATACTGTACCATTAAACTGTATCTCCTGATTTCACCACCACCTAGCTTAGGGTAGCCGAAGTATAATGTATTTTATGTTAAAAACACTAACTTTTTGTATGTATATACTTACATACTGTACCATTAAACTGTATTTCCTGATTTCACCACCACCTAGCTTAGGTTAGCCGAAATATAATGTATTTTATATTAAAAACACTAACTTTTTGTATGTAAATACCTACATACTGTACCATTAAACTGTATCTCCTGATTTCACCACCACCTAGCTTAGGGTAGCCGAAGTATAATGTATTTTATGTTAAAAACACTAACTTTTTGTATGTATATACTTACATACTGTACCATTAAACTGTATTTCCTGATTTCACCACCACCTAGCTTAGGTTAGCCGAAATATAATGTATTTTATATTAAAAACACTAACTTTTTGTATGTAAATACCTACATACTGTACCATTAAACTGTATCTCCTGATTTCACCACCACCTAGCTTAGGGTAGCCGAAGTATAATGTATTTTATGTTAAAAACACTAACTTTTTGTATGTATATACTTACATACTGTACCATTAAACTGTATTTCCTGATTTCACCACCACCTAGCTTAGGTTAGCCGAAATATAATGTATTTTATATTAAAAACACTAACTTTTTTTATGTACATACCTACATACTGTACCATTAAACTGTATCTCCTGATTTCACCACCACCTAGCTTAGGGTAGCCGAAGTATAATGTATTTTATATTAAAAACACTAACTTCACTAAGGGATCAAAAGTAAAACAAAAAAAAAACAAATAAGATAAAATTAAAACAAACAAAAAAATCTCTATTCTGTGAGGTTTTTAAATTTATAATGTGTTTTCCCCGTATTTAAATGATAATGTTTTCTTAATTGATTTATTTAAATGTGTTATATTGTTTTGGTAATGTAAACATACTGAGAAGTGGTGAATAAATAATATTTCTTGCTTTATTAATTAATGTTATATTGGGATCATCCGTTCGTTTATTAATTTCCTGTTGTTTAAGTAAATTTAATCTAAGACCCCTTCTTCCTATACGAGTATGTAAGGGATTAGGCTAGTCGTTATCAAGCGGGACGTGATTATTCACTAAGAAATGTTCTGCGAATTTTGAAAAAGTGATTTTATTATTATATTATCGTATATGTTCTTTGAATCTAGTTGAGAAAGCCCTTCCCGTCTGCCCTATATAGGTAGCGTTGCAGTCGGCGTGGTCACATTTTAATTCATATATGCCACTATTATTGCCACTATTATTGCCACTATTATTGCCACTATTATTGCCACTATTATTGCCACTATTATTGCCACTATTATTGCCACTATTATTGCCACTATTATTGCCACTATTATTGCCACTATTATTGCCACTATTATTGCCACTATTATTGCCACTATTATTGCCACTATTATTGCCACTATTATTGCCACTATTATTAAGTTTGGGATTTTTACTCTTTGAGCTTTTTAGGCTTGTTCTTATATTATTATTGGTTAAAAGGGCTATTTTTAAACCACATTTTTTAAATTTCTTTTGCAATGTTTACATATATTGGACCGATAAATTCCAGTCATGCAAATTTTTCTATTCTTTGTTATGTACCGGATATAGTAAATTAATTTTTTTTTATATTTCTTGCTTTTTATAATTTTTTCGAAATATTTAGAAATCCAACTTTTATAAATGCTCAACTCATCCTTGGTCCCATACATTATCAGCTAATCGTTCAATGGTAATTAATATCCCCTTAGACAAAATAGCGCATGAAAAGGGAAACGATACAATAACGATCGCGGTTAATAACGGCTATGAGGCAAATAAGAAGAACACCGAAACAGCTGTCACATTAATAAAAAAAAAACTAAAAATGCTTGCAGAACTTAATAATAACATTATTAAATTTGATTTACATGACATTAAATTTAATAAAAATAACTAAATTGAATGGAGGTCTACGAATTAAACACAAAACAATGAATATCCAATATTTCTAATTTTGAAACTGCCAATTCTTGCTGGGATTCATTTTTAATTATTTTTTTTTAATTAAAAAACCTTTGTAACTTATTTCCTTAGGTTTCAACCTATCACGGGCATCGTCATCGGTCAGTTAAAAGGTTTTTTTTTTTATTCAAATTAATCTCCGCATTTAGTGTACCCCGAGGCCCTGAGCTAACACCGATTCTGTGAATTTGAGCTACAATTTTCGCAAGTTTGAATCTTCTCGACGAAGAGAGTCTAGTCCTAATGATTGCTTGTGCGAAACGCCTTATCAACGATGCATATAATTTTAGTAAAATTTTAAAATAATACGAAATCTCTTCCAAGTCCCTTGTCCCTTGCGGATGTTTTCTTAAATTGCCGATTTATTTTTTTAATTTCTAAATCAATTTACCTGCAGAGGGTGTTTTCAATGATTCGAAGTATTTTTATAGCGCAGTTTTCTTGAAGAAAAAAACCTCGACGGTGGTTAGGTTAGGTTCATAAGTTCATATGTTTTAGTTTATGATAACCTCAAGGGTAGTTGCGTTCTGTTGGATTGGATTGTGAAATAAAATTAGTCAATAATAATAAAATTTACTTAATTAACGGAGGTATGTATGGGCAAAATGCTTACCTTTTCAGTACACTATATCTTACAATACATACACTACGTTACACTTATTAGTAAACTACACCTTAGAATACATACACTACCTTACACTTATTAGTACACCACACCTTACAATATATACACTACGTTACACTTATTAGTACACTACACCTTAGAATACATACACTACTTTACACTTATTAGTACACTACACCTTAGACTACATACTCTACTTTACACTTATAAGTACACTACACCTTACAATACATACACTACGTTACACTTATTAGTACACTAAACTTTATTTTACTTTTTCTTTACAATACAACAACTCATGATTTAAAATTGGGGATTAATAAAGAAAAATAAATTCAAATATCAATTTGCAAACATAAAATAATAAATTTGCATTTGAGAATAAAAATACAATTTAATCATTGGGTGCAACGGGCAAAACGCTAGTCTAAATTAATGTACAATAATTTTCAGTGCACGTTTATATTTAATGTAGGTGTATTATTTTTAATTACATCATCAAAACCGTTGAATTCGTGAGCTTTCCATAGTTCGATAAATGATATCACGTGAGTGTTGATCAATTACTTATTATTTCGGCATCTCCATGTTAGAGGGCTTCATGTGTGGCCACACTTGAATTTAAAGGCACGAATTCATGCTAGCCAGGTATTGGTGTATGGTTGTTGCCATTAGCCAACGGAATGCCGGGATATTACCCGAATAACCTGTCCGAATTTACACAGAGTTGATTAAACTCACTTTGTACTAAATTATCTCCGTGAGCCACAGTAGGATGCCGAGAAGCGGATCATCTGTGGCGTTCACTGAGTGAGTTGACGAAGAGTGGGAAAAAGAGAAGACAAATATAGTGGATATAATATACTCGTATGTACATACTTACCTCTTTTTAGAACCCTCTTCGAAAAACTACTAATACCTTAAATAAATACTACTTATAATTTCTTTAAAAGATTGGTATTCACTTTGTGGCGTCATTATTAATAAATTAATTAAAAAATATTGTAACAATTATTTTTTTACAACAATTATTCTGAATTTGCAAATCATATTTTAGAAACCATATATTTTTTTAAAAATTTTACATACAAATACAACTGGTTTATAATTAGACAAATTAGTAATTTAAAAAATCAGAAAAAGCATTAATAGTGAATTAAATTCGTTTAATAATCTTTTTTTTTAAATAGCTATCGCTTGAATTTATTTTCATATTAATATTAATAATAAAAATAATTTCTTTTTTAATTACTTACCTACTTTAATCAATTTTTGTTTATGTTTATGATTTGTCTATTCTTACATTATTGTGTTCTATGTTTACCATTTGTCTATACTTGACATTATTATTTTTTAGTATTCTATATATTCCTGATGAAGAAAGCATCGCTTCCGAAATATGTTGATAAGTGAATTAATAAAGTGGTGAAAACAAAATAAATTTTAATTCTATTATAAAGACTACTTATTTTATAAAAGCCTGTTTTCATTTTGTGTTCTAAAGGTGCATTCATATTTGGTTTTGTACCTACATTTCTGGAGCTTTCAATCTTGACGTGTTTGCTGTTTGTTTCTTATCAATCAGTTTGAATTTATTGACCTATGTCGGTATATTTGTTCATTTCATGTGCATTCAAAGTACACATACACGAGCCTTATCGCAACTTTGATGCCCCTTTCAGTCACTCATTCTTTCTGCGTTTCTTAAGAACATTAACACACATTCTTAAAAATAGCTTTTCAAATTCACAGACAAATTACAAATTACCGTAGTGTTCATTCACATGCATTAATTAATCTTCTCGAAAAATCCGCAATGATTCGTTCAACCTAGTTTCTCGCTGTCCCAAATACCGGCTAAAACTCCCACCTTTTCGTGGTGTACCTTAAACATTAATTGCATAGCATCATCTATCAGGCATGTAAAAGTGAGGCATGATTTCCACTTGATGATAATACTATGTCATGATTTTAGAGTTTACATAACATTATATCGTGATGTCGATGTGTCTAGCACTTCAGCCATCTTCATCTCAATCTCTTCGTTTCTACTTTCTCGCTCTGAATATCGAGACCGTTATTGCGGATTTTGGATTCGTCCACGATATCTGTTTCGAACGATAGACTCGATCGACTAAGTGAGTTCGAATACATTAATACCATATAAGTCATAATGTCTAACCACAAAGCGTTTACTTCCCGTGAAAACAACGTAAATAGAGATGATCTCGGTTATTGCGAGATTTATTTCTCTACCTCCAAATATTATCATCCTTGGAAAGTAACCTTGTGTATTGATGGTAACAAATATGACGGTCTGCTTGGTTGTATAGCTCCTTGATATCTGCTGTACGAGAATTTACGCTATTTTAATCTTTCTTACATTGTCTATTGAACAAATATGACGGTCTCCTTGAATTGTATATCTACTTGATAGATGCGGGTATCTTTAAAATTATTTAAGTGTTACTATTATATTAAGTCTATCCCCATTGTCACAAAACTGTACTGCTGTTTTTTTTATTATTTTTTTTATTTCTCAATTTGTTTAATACTTTTTTTTTTTTTTTATGTAAATCAAATTTAATAATATTATAATTAAGTTCTGCAAGTATTTTTAGTTGTTATTATTGTGACAGCTGTTTCAGCGTTTAATGCCATTTTCAAACTGTGGTCAATCCACATTGCGACGACTTATTTATATGATTTAATTTACCCCCACTCCTTTAAAAATTTGGATGGATGGGTAATGATTTATTATCGGTAAAACCGATTTAGTTAGAAAGCAATTAAAATCCTGAATTCTGTGAGGTTTTCACATTAATAATGTGTTTTTACTCGTATTTAACTGACAATGTTTCTTAATTGATTTATTTAAATGTGTTGTAATGTTTTGATAATGTGAACATACTGAGAAGCGGTGAGTATATAATTTTCCTTACTTTATTAATTAATGTTATATTAGGTCATTAGTTCTTTTGTTAATTTCTAATTGCTCAAGTAAATTCAATCTTAGGCCCTTTCTTTCTATATGTAAGGGTTTAGGTTTGTTGTTGTCAAGCGGGACGTGATTATTTACTAAAAGATGTTCTGCGAATTTTGAAGAAGTGCTTTTATTTTTATAACATCTTATATGTTCTTTGAATCTAGTTGAGAAAGCCCTTCCCGTCTGCCCTATATAGGTAGCATTGCAGTCGGCGTTGTCACATTTTAATTCATATATGCCACTATTATTAAGTTTGGGATTTTTACTTTTTGAGTTTTTTTGGCTTGTTCCTATATTATTATTGGTTTTAAAAGCTATATTTAAACCACATTTTTTTTAATTTCTTTTGCAATTTTTACGGATATTGGACCGAGAAATTCCAGACATGCAAATTTTTCTAGTTTATTATTTATTGTGTACCGGATATATTAAATTGATTTTATTTTTATATTTCTTGCTTTTTATAATTTTTTATTATTATTAGAGCCCGGGTGTCTTTAAATTTCCTGCAGTTCGTAGGACGAAACCTGAGACAAGACGGAGAGGTTTGGAATATGTCGCAAAGGTCTGTATAGGTATTGGCAGTTCGGTGGAAGACGCGCTATTGGTGAGTTATATCAATAGTTCGTGCTGCGATTGTCACGTGGAAAATATGGTGGAGTCGAGTAGGTCTAACAGGCACACGGATTTTTACAGCAAGATTGACGAGCCAAATTAATTGGCATAGCAGGACTTAATTTATATTTTTATAAATAATAATAAAAATAAAATATCATTAATATTCAACAGCTGAAATTTGTTTGTAGTGTTTCTCAAACAAGACAATCATCATACCTACATACAAATTGCAACCCAACAAAAACCACGTACAAGGGGCTTATCGATTTAACTCGCTAGCCATACCGGTAACCTCTAACTCTGTCCCAAAAACGACATAACCGAGAGTGAAGTATAAACGGAGGCGATTTCTATCAGAATCAGTCTTATCGCAACGATGCAAGCAACGCACAGTGAGTAATTTCCAGTATCTAGCTTCACTTTATTATTTTTGTATGTTTTTTTTATTTTTTTATTTAGTGACGTAATTCAACCTCTTTCTGTCCTTTTTGAATACTTACTGTGCTTATTATAAATTAATTATTTTTGGGAAAAAATTTAACTCAAACATTTACGTGCATTATTAATTTATTTAGAAGACACAGGTAAAAAGGATATGTATTATTAATTTAGTCATTCATCACTATCATCGTCACTAGTATTATCCATCATCAGGTTGATCTGAGTAGATGGTTCTGCACATTTCAGCAAATTTGAAGTGTCAGAAGGAATTAAATTACCTTGTAAAATGCAAGCACTGAACAACCATAAATTCATACGAATTATATTCTTTTTAAATATGCCAACACACAAGATAAAAGACGATCAGCCTGCCCTGCGTCTTGCTGAACCGGTCGTGTTATAGAATATACTAGTAACTTGTTGATTCGCATATTGCATCACTCCTAGTTTATAATTTACCTTCTGAACTTTGTACGCGTTGAGAAATAAATCAATCAAATGGTGACCCTTCTTTTATTAATATCTCCGCGACAACCTTTAACGAAAGCGCTTGGTAAGTATTGGTAAGTATACACAATACCGCGCACACCGTCAGACGCGTGTAATACAAATAATCGATCATTAAATCGGTAATAAAATAACATTAAATCGTTAAATCTATATCGTTAAATCGGCAACCTCCCGACGTGATTAATTAATTAACTAATTAACCGTTACGCCAAAATAACCACATACGTTAAATTGGTGACCCCGACGTGATCACGCGAAGAAGTCGAACGATTCAGTGAGATTCAGGAACGCGGATCCTGAGGCATTCTACTGGTAAGTTCATTTTTTAATTAATAATCATTAATAATTGTTAAAAAAAAATAATATCTAGCCTCAGTAATTTTTAAAAAATACGCCTCGCGTATATTGGGATTACTACGGTAATTTCAACCAACACGTGGAATTGGTTAGAAGCTATATCGGATCGAATAATATCATAATCCATAATTAACTGTGCAATCCACAAATATGTCTTGATTTTTATCGAATAATAACAAAATATTATTTCACAGCATTGATTTTATTACATTATTTATCGTATTCCTAAATGAATTACGTAAAATCTACCACAAATCAATCAACACGTGCTCAAAATAAAAACGTTGTATGTAAAAGGTCTCTAAAATATTACAACTTAACGAAATAGTGACTTAATTAAACATTTTTCTATTCATTATTTTTAAAAAAGAACTAATCTCTTTTTTACACTCTATTCCAGCAAAAATTAACCTAAAAATGTTTAAAAAACAGTTTAATCTATAAGTTTGTTAGATAAATATCAATATTTAGTTTCATTTATTCAATATGTAGTGATCGTTTACTAAACATTTTGAAATTTTAAACGTGTTCCTAAAAAGCATGCTACAAAGAACAATTGAACATCAAGAATATTATAATTCATTTGTTTGTCAAAATTCAAATATTTGTTAGAATTCATTTCTTTAAACAATTGACAAACAATTTTCAAATACTCTTTTTTTCATAACCTATGAAAGATTTCAACCGTTTTAACATTTAAAAAAAAAACTTTTAGAGATTTAAAATTTTAAAATTAATATGGACAACGAATTTTAAAATTAAATTATTTTAACATACATTCTAATCTTGACATATTTGTAACTTTATCTTGCCATATTTGCCATACTTTTTGCCATATTTACTGCATAAAACTCTGACGGAATTATGTAATGACCAATCGTGAAGAAAAACCCAACGAAGAACCAAGTACAACAAATCTCATCGTAATTCCGAAAGAAGACAACGCCAAATTGAAGATAGAAGAACACAACGCATATACATTAACGAAGCCGTAAAATAATCCCGTAACAACGTTGAAGGACGTAATTTCATAATATATACTGATCACAAGCCGATCACCTTTGCCTTTAGCAAGAAACGAGCCTCTAGCTCTCCACGTCAAGAAAGACAGTTGGATTATATTGCACAGTTCTCAACTGATATTAGGCACATCTCTGGACTCCAGAATATAGTAGCTGACACCCTATCCCGCATTGAGGAGATATACTGTCCTACTAAAATTGACCATGGGAAGATGGCAGAAGCGCAGTGTCAAAACGACGAATTTATTAAGGCGAAAGATGACACCGGCCTCTCCCTGCGTCAAATGGTGATACCCGGCACAGACAGATCACTATGGTGTGACATATCAACTGGCCATGTCAGACCTTTTGTTCCAGCTTCCATGCGAACAGAGATGGCGAAAGACATCAAAAACTTCGTCAAACAATGTATCCCTTGCCAGAAAGCGGAAGTCTCAAAACATACAGTAGCTCAACTCTCGACATATGTTTTACTAGAAGACCGCTTCCCTAATCTTCATATCAAATTAGTTGGCCCTCTGACAGCAAGCAACGGTTATCAATACCTGTTGACAATGATCGATAGATTCACCCGCTGGCCTGTAGCTGTTCCACTGAAGTACATGTCTGCAGATGCAGTAGCAACCGCACTGATGGACCACTGGTTAGATCGTCACGGTACCCCGGAGACGATTACTACAGACCAGGGACGCCAGTTCGAGAACTTCTTATTTAAGAAGATAACAGATAAATTTGGTATCAAATATACAAGGACCACCGCTTATCAAAAAAGGCCAATGGCCTACTAGAGAGATGGTATCGTACGCTGAAAGCATCTCTTATGGCGAGTGGCGAGCCGAACTAGTTAAAAAATCTCCCACTAATCCTACTTGGATTGAGATTTACAGTTCGAGAAGATCTATAATGTTCCCCTGCTGAACTCACCAGGTAGAACATTAAGATTACCTAGCGATTTCCTCATCGAAACGCCTAGAGAAGAACCTGATACCTACGTCGATCGATTGCAGAGAAAATTTGAAAATATCAAGCCAACACCTACCAGCGCTCATGGATCAAGAAAGTGCTTCGTACATAAAGACTTAGCTCAGACTACCCACGTCTTTCTGAGAACAGACGGTGGAAGAAAACCCCTTCAAAACCCTTATGAAGGTCCTTACAAGGTAGAAGAACGCGATGAGAAGACTTTTGTCATCAGCGTAAATGGAAAGCCTAAACGTGTCTCCATAGACCGACTGAAACCTGCTTTCATACCTGTAGAAGATAACGTGCCAGCTTACGCATCTGTCCAGGAACCACTCCCAGAAATCAAGAGAACAAGATCTGGTCGCAGAGTACATTTTCCCGACAGATACCTGTCGTAATGCAATTAATTTGGCAAATAAAACTAATTATTTTGTTTCCTACAAAACCATATTAAGCTAAAAAAAAATAAAAAATAATGTTTAAAGAACATTCAAGTCATAGCTAATTTTAAGTTACTGATACTAAAGTTTACAATCTTTGTATGAAATTTTGAACTCTAGTATTATTGTTATTTAACTTTTATTTAAAAACATAGCGCAGAGGCACTATGTATAAAGAAATAAATCTCGGTTATCGAAGAGATGAACCGGTGTAATAATGAAAAGTTTTCATTTAAAAAAAACATGTAATCCATGTGACTAGTTTTAAGAAAAGTTCAAATGTCTGTATTAAGGTAATATAAACCATTTAACTAGTTAAAGTAATCTTAACATTAAACAATGTATCTTACGCTAAATATAACTTATTAGAAAATATATCTTATATTAAAAATAATTACATAAAGATATCTGTTACCAAATGAACATACTAATGTGTCTTATGTTGGCAATATAATCAACATAACACATATTAAGGTTATTACTATTAAGGTTATTATTGTTTACCTTTAATTATCTACATACTAATTAAGATTATTGTTTACTGACATACACACACTCTTACCGAAGTGTAGGTTAACAAATAAATTAAAAACATGTAACTTTCAAACATGAATTTATTAATAAGAGAATCCTTCATATTCCAGTGATAAGAAAATCACTTCGTATGAATAATTTCAAATACTTCTGTATTACATTTAGCAGATATATGTACATTGTAATTAAGCATAAATAGTCTGAATTAACGATTTGAATTCAATCATAGTTCACTTGATTCTTTTCTTTGCTCAAAGCAAAAAATGCTTATTTAAGGAAGTAGCTTAAGTATTTTTATTTAAACTAATAATTTTATATACCAATAATACATTTTAAGGTGACTTATAAAAATGATGATGCATTTTTAAATAATTTTTACCTCATCTTTAAATAATTTTTACCTAAAGATGAAAATATGTTGAATGCGATTATCTTAACTTATTTGCAATATGTAAATTCAGCGCAATTATTTTAATTTACTTTAATCTTGTTAAGACATTATTCTAAATATAACTTTATGTTTATTAATATACAACAAAGATAATTGTAAGAATATTTAAGGAAATTTATAATGTTACATCCATTTTTATTTTATGTCGTTTGAAAAACTGGGTGGGAGGTATGTAATATGCAAGCACTGAACAACCATAAATTCATTTGAATTATATTCTTTTTAAATATGCCAACACACAAGATAAAAGACGATCAGCCTGCCCTCTTTTGTTTGTAAAACAAAATCTTCATTCGCTTTCCTGCGTCTTGCTGAACCGGTCGTGTTATAGAATATACTAGTAACTTGTTGATTCGCATATTGCATCACTCCTAGTTTATAATTTACCTTCTGAACTTTGTACGCGTTGAGAAATAAATCAATCAAATGGTGACCCTTCTTTTATTAATATCTCCGCGACAACCTTTAACGAAAGCGCTTGGTAAGTATTGGTAAGTATACACAATACCGCGCACACCGTCAGACGCGTGTAATACAAATAATCGATCATTAAATCGGTAATAAAATAACATCAAATCGTTAAATCTATATCGTTAAAACCTTTTCTCGGACGAGATAACTGCTTACTATTCAAGATCCAATGTTAGAACGACCTATGGGCGCGCATGCCTCCGCCCCTTTACCCCACCACTTTCTCCGTCTAGACAATCTACAACTTGCTGAATTGGCGGAGCGTAGCCGTGAGCCGTGTGCGGGGTGATGCATTGAATGCGGGAGGGAGGGGTATGCGCAGTACGAACCTAATTTCGAACCATAGCTGGTTGTTCTTAGGCTGAATCGAGCATAGATATGACAGGATCTGATGATATTAAAAACATATTTAGAACGTCTCTATTGGCGGTCATGGTATTTTGTACAATGCTGGCACGTTTTCTAATTATTTTAATATTTGTAGCTTTTCTAGGTGAAGCTAAAGTATGTTCTTTTACTTAATTGGCCGCGTCTCTCCTTTCTGAAGCTCGTAGCGATATTTCGGCAGCAAGGGCTATTTCATTTGATGTTCTAGATTACATTAATTCCATCGCTTTTCTTTTTTTCACAGATACTGTGCATTCCTCAAATAACTTCTTTGGGCGTCCGGGGCCTTGTCGATGATGCCTCGATGATGAAGATGAGCTTGATGAGATTGATGGAATTGTACCAGACGTAATCTGGCACACAAACAAATGAGGCGGCTGATCCCAATCTGCGGAGCGGGGCTGGGAGGGGAGGTAGCACTCCCTAACGTTGCCTCTGCAAGGAGGAACGGTACTAGAGACAAGACCCTTATTTACGACTTTTGCGGGCCTTGTATGTGTGACCTTGCTTATTTGGGTCCAGTCCGAGGCAGTAGTCCGAATAAAAGAAGGCGGGTAGATCAAAAGTCAGAGCGGGCAGTGGAGAGAGAAGATTTTGTCAGGCTGGCGGTCGAATGCTAACTCCGTCAAACTGGTTTTCGCAGACTACTTAAGGCGGTCTACTACGCGCAGACCCCCCCCGTGCCCTGCGCATATTCGACAAGTCCTTCTCTTTACCACCGCCGCGCTGCTCTAACGTTTTTATTCAAGCCATTTATTAAGTCTGAGCGGTCTGTGAGAACACGCTCGACAGACCGCCCGTTATATACATTAACAAAGGTGACTAGGCACATCCCGCCAACCAAACATATCTACAAAGGCACTGGGGGTCGGAATCGTTTTCGAACAGCGAAACAATATTTATTAGACTATCTGATCCCTTACAAATTAGGCATAATATCAATCTATACATAACAAATATGAAGACGAAAATGGCCGCGTTAAAACATTCTGGGAGAGGCGGTGACGTCCGATAAAGGAATATTCTCGTAAAATCTACGAACCAGCCATTTTCTGTAGGTTTTCACATCTACCGGAGCCTTTATTAGATTTTTCTCATCTATCACTCATTTTGTAACAAATTGCACTGACCTGAACTTGCAATTGTCGAAAATCTTTTTTCTTACAGTCAATTATTGAACAACACCAAAATATTGAAGAATATAAGCAGAAATATCCTCGACTCGATTACATTTGGTAGAACTCCGCCATAGGTTATATATATATATATATCGATCCGTATACCAAAAATCGCCTTGCTCCTTAAAAAATGAAAAGTTGTTAGAGATATATATGAATACAGGACAAACTAAACTTGATTTGATGTATGAATATCCATTGAATTAAAAAATAATAAATTTGGCTGGATACATGCGTCTCGTAGAAATCTAGAGTTAAGAAAAAGTACAATTTGAAAAGTCATTATTTCAATGTTTTTATCGCACTAAAGTACATATTTAATAGTTATAATAATCACCTGAATTCATAGATTCCATCTTAAAGATTCCGAAAATCACTGCTGTAGGTATAATAAAATTATCTCGATAACCCGCTCACGTCCACCCGCGGAGAGATCCAAACTCGACTAACTTAAAATTACTCGTTCGCGTTTCAAGGAGTTACGTATTTGCGACGTTCCCATAAGTCGCGAGCAGGTTGTATAATTTTTTTTAATTCTATAAAGATTATACATTTAGGTAACCAATCAAATTCAAATAAAACCCTGAAAAAAACATGGGCTTTTGTAATTAAGTGAAACTAGATCCCCTTTATAATTAACTGTGCAACGCGAGCAATGAGCATTCAGCGGCTTTGCGGAAAATAAACGATGCTAGATGCTACTCTCCCATTGTGTCGAGAGCCGAGACGGGGAATTTATAACGGACTGCTCTCGGCTCTCAACTCTCGACTCTCGTCACACTTTTACCGGCCGGCCGGGCTAATTCACCTCCGCTCGTGAACTGCAGCGCATTCACCGATCTCACCACTGCCGCGCGGCTCGCACCGGTCCAGGCGGAATTATCTTGCGGTTTGTTTCAAAATCTTTCAAAAAAATTATTTATTTAAACACATTTTTTTATAATATAAACAATTATTAAGTAGAATTATTTGTATGTACTCTAAATTATTAATATACAATAGCGTATCGTGAACGTCTCACTAGGAGAACCTGTACTGAGATGTTCACGTATTTATGGTATAGTGTTGTTACTGCGAAATGGTTGTACAATTATGTTCAAGAATAATAAAAAAATTAAATAAAAATACTGTAAAAAAGACAAAAATGAAAATTATTTGTTTATATTTTATGTATACGTTATTATGTTTGGTTTGGTGTAATTAACTTATGGAAAAAATCTGTATCTGTTCGTTTTGATTTTATCCAGATCGAGATATTAAGTTTTATTAAATGTCGTGTTTGTTCTAAACATGTAGGCATGTGATTATTTAGTTTAATTACACAGTATTGTATTTAAAAAGTCGTGGGTGGTATATTTTAATGGTATATGCAGGGTGTAGTTTGTTTTAAACATGTAGGCATGTGATTATGTAGTTTAATTATACAACATTGTATTTAAAAAGTCGTGGGTGGTATATTCAGGGTGTAGTTTGTTTTAAACATGTAGGCATGTGATTATATAGTTTAATTACACAGTATTGTATTTAAAAAGTCGTGGGTGGTATATTCAGGGTGTAGTTTGTTTTAAACATGTAGGCATGTGATTATATAGTTTAATTACACAGTATTGTATTTAAAAAGTCGTGGGTGGTATATTTTAATGGTATATGCAGGGTGTAGTTTGTTTTAAACATGTAGGCATGTGATTATATAGTTTAATTACACAGTATTGTATTTAAAAAGTCGTGGGTGGTATATTTTAATGGTATATTCAGGGTGTAGTTTGTTGAAGATCGTGTTAAAATCATTGATTGGGATTGTAGGGGAATATGAAGATTAGTTTTGAAAAGACAAAGGATTGCAAATTTAGCATGAAGTTGTCTAATTATCATACTGCTTTTCTTTAGTTTAGTACGTAGCATTATGGGAGCGAGAGGGCACCATCTATGTACATGGTCGTGAAAATCCAAAAAAAATTCTTACGATTCCTCTATATGAGAGAGTCCGATTTTTACCCATGCCTGTTTCCAACAGCACATCTCTCGGGAACGCTAAGTATCTGCAGCCTCAGTTCTAGGAGAGATATAGCATTGCTGCTTATGGTGCATAAACTATTGAACGGTGTATTATCAATACCTGACATCCTGACTGAAATAGGATTTTATATCCCTGATAATTTTACGCAAGGCCGCCAACACAGGCTTCTGTTTCTTTCCAGATATAGAATTAACTTACCAATGGTGATGCCTCTGGGAAGACTTACTTATTTTAATGTTCGTTATATTTAATAAAACATTATGTTTATTGGAGAGGTTATTTATTGACAGTCGCAGGTTGACATTCGGATATGAAGTGGTCTTACGGAAATGACCACAGACAGAACATAGATATGCATATATAAAATGACCATAGACAAAACATAGATATGCATACGTTACAGGTTAATTAACTGCCTCGCGGGAAATGTTAATGTTTTCCTAGTAATTATTTTATAATATTGTGTACCTACTTATAACCTTTTTAAAACTATTTTTGTTTTACCTATATGTTATGTAATTATACTGACTATATATTTTGTAATTTTGTATCGCTTTTGCATTCTATTGGTGTTTATAACTGTTTTAAAAACACCTCTACTTTAGTTCAATCCAAATTACCTAATAGAATTATGGGAAAATAACCCAGACACCCCCACACAAAAGCGATACCAAGAAATGAACTTGCTGAAAATCAGAAAACTGTACGAATATAATATATACCCATTAATCTACAAAATACAAAATGGATACATACGAATACACACTTATACGCACGAACACAGCATTTATAAAAACATCACAAGTGCACGAACACAACATAATAAATTGTACACGATTATAGTAAATACTGAAAGTGGTAAAAGAAACATAGGCCATGAGGGTGTATATATATACAATCTCCTCTCCTCCTGAAAACGGAGAATCGAATATGAACATTTAAAAAAACTATTCAATCTCAAAATAAGTGAGCAAAATAATAATGTGTAATAGAAATAATATGTAATATGGGAATAATATGTAATATAGGAATAATATGTAAGGTATGTAAATAATATAATGTAATATTAAGTAATATGATGTATAATATAACAAGTTCATGGTCATCAGCTACGGTAGTAGAAATTGTTAAGGGATGCACAAGGTCATATGTTATTGAAACTCCTGATGGTTCTAGGTACCGCAGGAATAGGAAACATCTAAATTTACCCCGTCCAACAGAGAACACTCAAAAGTACGGATCGACCATGCAAATGGAGGATGTCGTCTTTGAATTTAAATTGGAATCCGATCGTTATTGCATTTGCGCGGAAAGTGGAGTTATATCGGTTAGCGGAAAAGAAAGTGAAATTGATGTTTCCGGGTCAACTCACTTACAAGTAGATAATCTATTTGCTTCTGGACTGTTACTGTAGGTATTGTACCAAGTTGTTTTTAACGACTATTGTTTTTATCAAAAGTATTGGACTAAACGCCGATATTTATCCGTCAAATTCTTTACTCATTCGCAAATTCTTTTTGATCAAATAATATTAGTTTAAGACATTTTACAAAAATATAATCCAAAAAATCCCGATAAACCACTTTTTCGTGTAATTTCTTCAAAATATTAGTGTTCACTTTGTGGTTTCATTATTAATAATTGATTTTTTTTTTAAATTGTATTCACCACTTTATACACAGATATCGATTTACATGTTTCGAAAGCGATGGTTTCTTCATCAGAAATATATAGAATACTAAAAATAATAATGTCAAGTATAGACAAATTATAAACCTAATAAAAAAATTATTAAGGTGGGTAAGTAATTAATCAAAAATGTTAATAAAAAAATATTAAATAACAAATTTGTATTAGAAATTTAAAGATATGGATTTATCTGTGTATATTAATAAAAGTGGTGAAAACAAAGTAAGTTTTTTTTTTAATTCATTTACTTTTTAGTAGTTTGTCTAACGGGAGCTTGTTATTCAAAACTTTATCCTAAATTTACAGTTGAGGTTAGGTTATAAAATATATATATCTACGTTTCCAACGAACAACGTCGGATGTGAAAATTGGTAACTTTGCATAAGAGCTGTAGTAGTTGCAATAATATGTATTTCCAATTAAATAAATAGGGGTTTATGCAAAATATCAGAAACAACACTGTATTTCTTTATTTCAAAAATAATAGAAATGTAGACGTGAAACTCCGAACAGCTGTCACAATAATAAAAACAAAAATTCTCGCAGAACTTAATACTAATATTATTAAATTTGATTTACATTATTTTTTTTTAAATGGAAAGGATATTGATACTTTGCGTTGGAATCAAGTGTCAATTTCCTTTGTATTTAAGTTGATGTGTTATAACGTTTAACAAGGTATTAGGATGCATTAATGCCAGTCATACATTGAGTCAATATAGAAAGTTGCACTATTGGACTACAAAAGATCCCACTGAAAGGCATTTAGAAATGGAAATGTGTCATGCCCCAATTTAAGAATATTTAATTTCATGTGTGTGAATTGATTTTTCGTTGGAAGTCGAGTGAGTCATCTGGGTAATGTACATGACATCACGGTTCTTTCTTAAATATAAATTAATTCTGTGATGTAATTGAACATATTTTTTGGTCCGTATACCAAAAAATTATATTTCCACCTTTATCACGTGTTTCGTTTAAATACAACTATTATGAATGCATTAAATAAACCAAAATGTACGGAAATTATTTTTAGTGCAGTGCCATTTGTACCACTTCGTCGAGTGTTGTGTCATTTGTACCACTTCGTCAAGTGTTGTGTCATTTGTACCTCTGGTCGAATCATTGAATTTAATGATTCAAAGACCCAATCATCTCTGATAACGTCTAAAGGGGATCGAAATGAAAATCTTTTAATGGAAGCAATCTTCCCAACAAGCCCTCCATTGATATGCTCGGTGTAACCACAAGTGACCAGCTCACGTATGGGGGCTCCATCGAAGCCAGGTTAAAGGTATCCTCTCATAAGCTGGGTGTACTGTATAGAGCCCAGAGATACTTTAATAGTACACAACTGCTGACCCTGTACAAATCGCAAGTGCGCTCCACTGTAGAATTTGGCAGCCACCTCTGATCGGGAGCCCCAAAATATCTGTAAAACCATTAACTCTGTGCAGAAACGGGCGGTTTGATAGATTCGCCATCTTAACAAACGGATGCAAACTTTGGAGCACAGACGTCAGGTGGGAATGCTGTCCTTGTTCTACCGGTACTTTAATGGAAGATGCTCTGAGGAACTAGCGTCATTGATCCCTTCGGCACCGGTGCATAGTCGGTAAACACTCCAAACACGTGCCTAACATTCGCACATGGTTGATATTTGTCACATAAGAGCGGGTCGCTTCTACTACACTTTCTTTTGTTCAACAGCTCGGCTGTGGAATGATTTGGCGGCATCTGTGTTTCCTCTCTCCTACAACATGGGTCTCTTCAAGACCCGATTTCCTATCCTCTAAAAGACCCTCCACGCAGCATCCCCGAATATGATATAGGCCTTGAGGGAAATTATTTCCCTCGGAGCCTTCTGTGCGGAGTTTCTGTAAAAAACATTATATTAAATATTTTGGGGACCGTTGGCATCATAGTATTATCCGTACTCTCAGGTGCATAATAGTATTTTGATTCGAGTTTACGCGATGGAACGATGATGCAATGCCGACAATTCCGTCATTCTTCTTTTGACAATTGCAATAATACGCTTTTCCTGATTTTCCGGACAGGATTTCGAGCTGAGCGACCCCCGTTTCACGCGGCAACCTTTAGCAATGACGTTGTCGGCATAATAAACTATGTTAGCGTCGATACACAAAAGAAATTAAGTACCCGCCTACCTGTTCGATGATTACTCAATAATGACGGGAGATTTTATAATTTTATAATTTTTTTATGAACGGAAGATAAACTCGTCCATATAAATATTTTTGGAGGTTTGTATACTTCCTGTTAGTAACCATGCGATCACAATACCTCATTTTCATACTATGTCAAATTATTTATCTATCATTTCTGATAAAATGTCGCCTGTGAAAATGCAGTAATGTTTTTTCCGAGATTTATAAAACTCTTCCATTATGCCATTATACAAAAATGGAAGGGAAAAAAGCTAGTATTGACATAGTATGGTAATACAATCCGAGTATAACCAGAAAAAAGCTAGTATTGACATAGTATGGTAATACAATCCGAGTATAACCAGAAAAAAGCTAGTATTCACATAGTATGGTAATACAATCCGAGTATAACCAGAAAAAAACTAGTATTGACATAGTATGGTAATACAATCCGAATATAACCAGAAAAAAGTATAATAATTAATATGGAATAATAAGAAGTTCAAAGAGATAAGAAATTTTTGTTTTGTTATAAAACAATACTTTTATTTATGGTCTGGTGGTTTCAATTATAATAATTGAAACCACCTAATCTCTTCAGACCATACATTCAATAAAATCACGGGAACTAGTCTTTTGCATAAAAACGGTATAGGAATTAGATTAGACAACTTAGAAGCACTAGAAATTAAGAAGTCTTTAAATTTAAAATTATCTGATAACTTATTTAATAACCAAACAAATTTATCTTATTGCCCGATTTTAAACATGTTTCCTATGAATCTCCCCTAATCTATCAGTTATTATATTCCACATCTGTTTAATTATTATTATGTAACCGAGTAGTACACACTTTCTATTTTTTATTACTATGACCCTTTCATTTATGAATTATAGGAATAACCCACATTAATGACATTAATTTCCCATTACACTGTTATATTTTTATATAAGGATGTCTCCCTCTTACACATAATGTTTTTTCTATTGTTGTCTTCCTCTAATATTTTGTTTTGTATCTATATATAACCGATAACTCTGTATTAGAATTTAGTTATTATATTTACCCTGATGAAGCTCGAGTTAAGCGAAACCGGTTGGTGAAAATAAAATATATTGGTGGTTTTTATAACAAGGTGTTTCATTTACTTAATACAATGTCAAACCACAAAGTGATTGCTTCTTATTTAAATACTTTAATATATGTGTTTGTAAGTGCTGCCCTTTAGTCGAAGCCAGAGGAGCTTTTGATAATGGAAAATACAAGCGCGCGCAATAATGCACTCCTCGTATTTGCCAATTAGTTCTAAGTCTTGTTCTGCGTGTTTTGCATTTAAAGTTTTAATTTCACGAAGCAACTGAATTACTAGAATGACTTACATTCATAGCACGCCCAAACCTCGATTTATGAAAAAATAAAAATTCTGTGAATTTTCCAGATCGTTTGAAAATGTTTGGGTTTACAGTTAAGTTGCCTTTTTAAACTGTCTTAACAAGTGCCTACTAAACTTCAATAGTGAGAAATGCAAGCACCTGCACAGGTTTCTTACCTGGTTCTCTAATAATGACTTGTATTAGAATCCTAAATCGGCAAAGATAATCATTTCAATAATGATTTTATATTTTTAAAACCACGTGATGATTTTTTTAGAGAAATAAATATTCCAGCAGATATAGTATTTTATTTGCCAATGTCTGCGGTTTCAGGGAAATTATTTATTTTATTTATACTCGTATATCTTGTTTACTGCATATTTTAGTTGGAACTAAATCCCTTCATACAACTGATGGATAAGCAATGAGAATAGACCGGCAAACGACACACTCTTTGCTTTATTCACAGTCTAGGCGCCCTCGTGGCTGCCAGCTGCGATTTATATTCGCTCCTGATTTAACTTGAAAGTATTGGGAAGTTATCAATTTTCCCGGTGTAAAAATAGCATAAAATAACCGCAATAATTTTTACGTTCTTTTTATAAAAATTACATAATTTTAGTGCTGTCGATTCGAGCTTAAATCAAGTTTATAATAAAAACCCAAATATCTCAAATATTTTGAGTTGAAATCTGCTTCGTTCTGCCGAATTAACGCAACGGTCATCGGTCACATCTGGCGGTTGGTCGAAGGCCCTTTAGCACATGTACTAGTGAAGTGCCAAAAGTTAGTCGGGTTACTCGGGCTACGGCGGTTGTAAAAAATATTTTATACAACCGGGAAGTGGGCTGCTGGGACCCCAACAAGGACACCGCCAGCTGGGGCGAGAACGAGCCTTTAACTTCGTCATTGAGATAGTGGCCAAGTTCCTCAACAAGCACGACTTTGACCTGATCTGCCGGATGCATCAGGTGGTAGAGGACGGGTGTGAGTTCTTTACCAAGAAGCAACTGGTACTGCGGGAATTCGATAATGAAGGAGCAAGGATGTCAGTGGACAACACGCTGAAGTGCTTCTTCCGGATCCTGAAGCCGGCTGACAAGCGCCTGGCGTACGTGCAGACCAACACCAACCATCATGTCACGCCGCCCAGGGGCGTCACCAAGCAAAGAAGATTTTGAGGGCCCTCTGGATCAATCCCACCCGCCACCATCCTCCCCCGCCGCTCCACCCTTTTAAGAGTATTCTGTGTTATTTATCCTAAAAATATGGATAATAATTATTTGTCTTAGCTTAAATACACTCTTGAATATAATGAAAACAATCACTATATCATTTGTATTAGCGTCTTGCAATATATTGTAAGGAATAAATACAGTTAGCTTCTTTTTTATTTTCCAATTTAACATTAAATTTAGTTTTGATAATTTAACTGCATCTCTTTATATGATCTATAAATAATGTGTAATGATAGCCCTGTCCAAAAAGAGAAAATAAATGTAAAACAAAAAAAATATTATAATAATAATAAATTCGTAGAATAGACGTAATATAAGAATGGGAAGTAATATTTGTACAGCGCCCCTGAGGTGATTTCTCACAAAAGCGGCGCTATAGAAATGGTCCAATTATTATTATTATTATTATTATACATCGTCTCATACATACGCTTCGGTATTCCGTATTCCGCGTCCCTACCATATTTCTTCTAGCATTCACAATCGAGTCATATATTCTCATTACACTCCTTTCTTCGTTCTTCCGCTCTACGTGACAATGTTTGTCAAATCGAATATAAAGTATACCCACCTTCCAGTGGCGGTCGGTGACTTTTTGTAGAAAGGATGCTGGACATCAAATGTTTATACTCATACTTATTACGTACTTGATATCAAATATTCACATATAGACGCTAGCCCACGATCAAATTAGGTACGAAAAATGATTTTTTTTTATTAAAAAACCCTTGTAACTTTTTTCCACTTATTTATTTTCGACCGGACCGGTTTCACCCTATTACGGGCATCCTCAGACTGGTACAAGAATACTAAATGTATGGTATATATATCATGGATGTCGGGAGTGAGTTCCCTGCTTGCTAATATTGTTTTTATTACTTGAAATTTATTTTATTGCTGACGGTACTGTTTATTATGTTTTTAAAAACTTCTTTCGGGTTGGTTTATTACCCTCTCTCTGGAAGACGGATTACATTGTGTTTATTTACTGAATCTATGGGTTTTTTTTCCGAGCTTTTGAAAGATTGTTTAAATCGTTAAATCCGTGCTTATTCCACACATTTGTATTGTTTTCATTACAAAATATAACACACGGCCAGAAAAATAATTTTGAGATTTTAGCGCATCCACAAATCTAAGAAACTTGAGAGTAAACTGGGTTTTGAAAATGTCTTAGAAACGTTTTATTTCTTGAAGTTATGTTCAGAATGGGGGTCGGTTTACTAGTATCCAGAATAAGTTTTTTTTTCCGCAAACGGCCGAGACACAAAACTTTTTCGCATTAATGATACAATCACACAATTCACTATTATCATTTACAGCGTAAGAACACGTTGGCGAAGTATCCATCTTATTATGGGTATTCCTTTTTTATTTATTTAAATTATGATTAAAAAATAAGAGCAGCGCGTGTATAGCGCACTAGAACAATCCAATGGATTAGTAATAGAGTATGGGATTCTGTGCATTATACATATTAGCATTAAACACGTTTTTTGTACGGTGGATGCTGTCACTAACATCGTATAATGTTGACGAAGATATTGGCTTGCGGGTCTCAGTGAGCGTGCGCGGAAAGAACGTACGTTCTAGCATTTTGGAAGCGTTTTACAGATCGTATCCACACACAGTATTGCTTGTATAGTGTGTTTTACGCGTTTCACAGTATTTTAGAATGTATGTGTATTTAAACTCGCCCGCGCTCTTTTGTATCGTGTCCGTTCATTGTGCGTACTGCACGATAATATGCACGATGTCTTATAATAATAATATTTGTATGATTTTTTTTCAGCGCCGTTTTTGTAAAAAATATCACATTAAGGTCGCTTTAGGAATATTGAAATATTTAAATTGCAGTATTGCTGTTTACGGCTAGCAGTCCAAATCTTTTTACTCTAAAATGCAAGGGATGCGGAGCATCCACAGCATCTATGGACGGACCGCGCCTGCCACCTTCCTTTAGGATTCTCTCCTAAAATAATATGATTTGATTTTGATACTACTACGTACTCGTACACTTAGCACCGAGTGTATTTTACCACTGCTTTATGATAAAACTTCCAATCTTTTGGGGTAATAAAATAGTCCAACCATAGTCTACACTCTATAGTATATGGTATACTCTTAAATAACTATTTCACGATCTACTGTCTGTACTTTCCGGCATTGTAAAGTTCGAGTAATGATTTCATTTTTTGTTTTTTATTATTTATTTACTTATTTCATAATGTTTTCCAAACGTGGCAAAAAATTTGACCTTGCTGGGGTACCCAATGTTACGTTCTAAGGTCACGCTGTACATGGTTTTATGTATGGATTATAAATTAGGTCAAATTTTTTGTAAGTTTGTTAATTTTTTTTAAGTAGGTTTCCGTAATTATGTTAAAATATTACAGGATAATTATAATCCAATAAATGAATAAAAATTCAAAAATCTAGAAGAAAACATACCATGACTGTTAAACTCTGTTCCGTTGCGACATCGTATCTGTATTCTTCCTTCCCGTGTCCATAATCCATATCTTAATACTTTTTTTGAAGCCGGTTAATTTTGTAATGATTTTTATTGGTAGAGGGAGAATATTAAATACTTTTATAGAGAAATATAGCAATTTTTTTCGTCCAAATGTTGTTTTAGTTGTAGGTTGGTGAAATGTAAGTTGTAATGAGGATCTTGTGAATCGACCCGAGTTTGTATGTGCAAAGTTATCCTGGTTTTTGAATACGTAAATTAAAATATCTTTTGAATTGCATTCACAATAATACCAAACAGCCCTGCGCGTGTATAAGTATCGAATTAGTCATCCAGTATGCGTATCTAGGTGTTACGGTGGATTGTAACATGAAATGGGACGTACAAATTTCCAACCTCTGTAAGCGACTTCGAGCCATTGTAGGAAGACTCCATAAAGTAAAATTATACGTGCCTATAAAAACTATGAAACTAATTTATTTGTCTCTAGCAGAATCGACTATAAGGTATGGTGTAACTTCTTGTAAGACCAACATAAGACATTTACAGCTGATTCAAAATGCCATGGTAAAATTGCTAGTAAGTAAAATAGTTTTTAAGCAAAGGCGAGCATTGATATCATGTACAAATCAATTAATGTATTACCTGTTCGTGGTCTTTTGTGGCATAAAATTCTAGTGCAACATATATCTGAATATCTGTATAAGGCAGTGGTGAATCATGTACATAATACACGTTTCACCCAAAATATAGGAATGATAGTGCCAATATTTCAAAATAAATATGGTCAACGAACCTTTGAATACATTGTACCATTTATATTTAAGAAATTGCCGTACGAATTTAAAAACAATTGTCCGATAATGAAATTCTCACTGATGTTAAAGTGTTGGCTTTTGGAAAGTAACCTTGTGTATTGATTGTAACAAATATGACGATCTCCTTGGTTGTAAAGCTCCTCGATATCTGGTGTATTTATTGTTACGGTGTTACTATTATATTTAGGTCTATCCTCATTGTAACCAACCTGTACTGCTGTTTTATGTATATATATATATTTATTTCATTTCAAAATTTATTTAATACTTCAAATGCTTTCATATTTCTGATATTTACGTAATATTTATATTTTTGTAATATTAATGTTTTTATAATATTGATGTTTTTATTATATTGATATTTTTTACAATGTTGGTATTTTTATAGTATTCGTATTTTTATAATATTGATATTTTTATAATATTGGTAATTTTATAATGTTGATGTTTAAAATGTTGATATTTTTTAAAATATTGATGTTTTTATAATATTGATATTTTTATAATATTGGTATTTTTATAATATTGGTACTTTTATAATTTTGATATTTTTTATGATATTGACATTTTTATAATATTATTTAAATCGATGTTATAAAATTGGACTCTAGTATCTCAATAACAAAACTGTCATACTTTTTCCATTATGTTTTCTTTTTAATTTTTTTTCAACTTATGTACATTGATCACAAGATGCATGCGTCTAAATATAATAATTTTTCCCTACATTTGTATGATGATTGTAATTTATTGTTGTATTATATTATATTGTTGGAATAAACTCCTGCTGACAAGCTACTTGCAGTGGCTTAGCGGGTATAAGTTCCCACTGTATATAATTAATATTATACAATAAAAAAATGTTATTGTTTTAGAGACATTAAATTCAGGGCATTAAAAAGATAGTCTGTAGGAATTCTAATGGGGACTCTAAGAATAATTTTCAAAATTGCATTTTGAGCTATGATGACAGTCCACAATTCAAACGAAACTAAAGCAAGTGGGTACACCTTTCTCTTAGCTTTACACCACAGCGTATCTCATTACAATTAATCTCGGAGAATGCAAGTGCACCGAATCAGACAATTTTAACCATTGTGTTTACAGATGGTTTAATTTAATTATTCCATTAATTATCTTACAATATTGTCATTCTATTTTGTACATAATTAATAGGGATTATTGAACTAATAATTATTATGATTTTTATGTTATGTATATATTAATAAAGTGGTGAAGACAAAGTAATTTTTAATTTATTTATGAATAATTATTATTTAGGACTACTTAATCATCAGTCAAGTTATCGATCACTTGTTTACGCAATTGATAGCTTACCTTCCAATAACTGTCTGGTTTTGACGCACACTCGGGATATATCCGCTTACAATATACCTGCTTTGAAACGATAGGTAATTTATGTCAAATTGATATGGTTCATTGGAAGTTAAGGTGTGGAAATGCACGCTTCTTTGCTATTATTATGTGAAAATACACACTTCTTCGCTATTATTATGTAAAAATACACACTTCTTCGCTATTATTATGTGAAAATACACACTTCTTCCCTACTATTATGTGAAAATACACACTTCTTTTCTTAATGGTAGACTCAATATAAACAAAACGAAAATCAAATTAGCTTCTGTTTTTCAATATCGATGGCTCTCATTTTTTATTTTTGTATTTATGTATCTATTATACATTTTTATTGTTGGGCTGTGTTGTAGCAAGTAGTCCATTTCTATATATAGATTTAAAATAATATTTAATTTTGTAAACATTATAACATACTCGTATGTGTAGTCCACTTTACATCATTTAATACAGAAAACAGAAAAGTTATTTAAAGATGCCTACTACGAATTAAACACAAAACAATTAATAAAAATAAAAATACTCACTCTAATGTCGTCAACTTTCTGCTTGTCAATGTTCTAGGTTTTTTCGATTTCTGTTTAAATATTAAGTATTGAAAAGTGAAATGTGTTGTCATCCTTTAGCGATGGACCTGACAGTGGTAGTACCTTACCTACTATAGTACTTTGAGATGAAAATACCCGCATCTTTCTTGTTATGTACGTTAGGTACTGTTGTACCCTCCTTCTTGTACGTGGACAGTTTGATTACACAGTTCAACAGCTGTCAGATGTCAGATGCCAGACGATTGGTATAATCGCTAGTACTTTCTTCCCTGTACTTACGCCTCCGGATTTGTACTTTATAAATATATCTAAATTATCAATTCCCGGATCCTAACCATTACGCTAGCGTCCGTACACCTACAGCAATTACCTACCTAGTTGTATTATATGAACAACCTAATTGCCAGACCTGCCACCCTCGCTACTATTAAATTAAATGTACCTCCAAGGAACACAAGATAAACCAAAATCACTTAAATCAGCTGTCGTAACTCCATTATTAAAAAAAAAACCAATTAGACGCTGAAGATCTTTCAAATTATCGACCCGTCTCAAATCTTCCATTGATATCTAAAATCTTAGAAAAAATTACTGCTTCACAGATAGTATGTCACTTAAATTCAAATAAACTGTTAACTAAATACCAATCTGCATACAGAAGGTTTCACTCAACGGAAACTGGTTTACTACGAGTTTTGTCGGATATAACTCTTGCCATCGAGTCGGGTAAACTGGCACTTCTTTCCGTTTTAGATATGAGTGCCGCTTTTGACACGATTGACCACGATTTTTTTATCACACGTTTAGAAGAATCCTTTGGTTTAAACTGTGGCGGTAAGAATTGGCTGACATCATATTTACAGAATCGTGTACAAGCCGTGAAGGTGGGTCAACACCAATCATGCTATGCAACTCTCTCATCTGGAGTACCCCAGGGGTCCGTCCTGGGCCCACTACTTTTTATCCTCTTCACAAATGATGTCGCTAAAATAATCGAATCGTTTGGTCTTAAATCCCACTGCTATGCTGATGACCAGCAAGTTTATTTTTATTGCTTGCTTGAAGAAATAGACATTCTAAAAACTCGCATACCTGAGTGTCTAGAAGCTATTACTCGTTGGATGACCTCAAATAGATTGAAGCTGAATCCGTCAGACTGAGTTTCTCTGGACCGCCACAAGCAGACGCCTGCATAACATTGACATGTCCCCAATAACTATTTCTGGAACTGACATTACTCCAAAGACATCTATCAAATTACTTGGAGTCAATCTGGACGCTGATTTGTCCTTTAAAAGTCAAGTGAACAGAACTGTAAGCACAGGGTTCTTCCAATTAAGGCAAATTAAAGCAGTGCTGAGAAACCTGCCAACAGAGGCGACTAAATTGTTGGTTAATTCGTACGTTGTTTCACGTCTAGATTATTGCAATGGAATATATGCAAGTCTCCCCAACTATCAAATTAACAAATTACAATCCGTTTTCAACGCTGCGGCAAGACTAATTACAGGCGTATCTAAATACTCCCACATTTCAGAACATCTAAAAAAATCTGCACTGGCTCAAATGTCCTGAAATAATTCAGTTCAAGCTTTGCTGGATGGTATTTAAATCAATTAACGGGATGGCCCCGGCTTACCTATCGGAACTCTGCATCCCAGAAAATTCCAATTCACGCCAGTCAACTCTTAGATCAGCGACGGCATCGGCCATCGGGAGGCTGAAGGAACTAAAGCGCACACCAGATACTAAGTTTGGTGAGCGAGCTTTCAGCGTTTCAGGTCCTAAAGCCTGGAATAAACTGCCATACGATCTAAGATTGATTAAAGACTCGACAGAATTCAGGTCAAAACTCATCTCTTCGGACAGTCATATCCGTGAATGGTTCAATTACTTAATAAACAAATAATTTTATTATTCGTAAATGTAAATAATTATTATCAAAAAATCTCAAATAAAATCATTTTTCAAATAAGCACCTACTCTTCTTTTGTCAATAACCTTCTAATGTATATAATACCAATAACAAATAGGATTTAAACAGAAATTTCAATGTCATGCAATGTGCAGTGTTTTCTAATATATGTTTCCTGTGCGTGCAGCCATCATTAGTCCAGTCATACCATCTCAGCCCAAAACATTGTAATTTAATTAAGTTTTAATCTGGAGTGCCCTACCAGGTAAGTATGTTTTCTGTGTATGTACATAATTAGATTAACCCTAGCAAGTAGTATTTGTACAGCGCCCTTGAGGTGATTTTGCACAAAAACGGCGCTATATAAATCGTCCACGTATTATTATTATTATTATTAAACTGTAATATTTTTCTGCAACACCGCCGAGGAACACGACACAACTAAAATCTTCAACAAACTTAACATTATGTCAATAAAACAATTATACTCTAAAACAATACTAATTTATATTCATAAATACCAAAAACAAGAAATAACATCAATCACACACAATAGAAACAATTGATCTCAGAGTCAAAAACATATACAACAAGGAACCACAAACACAACATTTGGACAAAAAAACTTCTTATACTATGGTACTAAACTCTACAACAAAATCCCACTGACCTTTAAAAACACAACATAATAAATATATTACTAAAGTCACATACATGTACAACGTTTAAATAGAAACTTAAAAAAATATATAAAAAAAAAAATTAATAAATTAAAAATCAAATAAAACACTGGATACGACATTACATTGAAACACCTCACCTTAAAAGGCCTACGAGTATATCGTCTTTGCGGATGCTTTGTGGAGGGTCTTTCAGAGGATAGGAAGAAGTGAACTTAGGTCTTGAAGAGACCCATATTGTAGGATGGAGGAAACACAGAGGCTGGCAGACCATTCCACAGCCGAGTTGTTGAACATAAGAACGAGTCACAGAAGCGACCCATTCTCATGTGACAAATGTCAATCGTGTGCAAATGTTGGGCACGCATTTGGCGTGTTTCCTGACTATGCACCGGTACCGAAGGGATCAATTACGCTAGTTCCTCAGAGCATCTTCCATTAAAATACCAGTAGGTAGTTGTGACCGACCGCCGAGGAGTTCGTAATATTGGTAATACTATCATGAACATTATTTAACTATTACAGGGGGTATTAAAATTGCAGGAGATTGTGTTGTAAAATAATTTATATTGTAGCTTATATAGCACCCTTCACACAGCATCCCCAAAGATGATATATGCCTTGAGGGAAATTATTTCCCTCAAGGTCTCCTGTGTGGAGTTACTGTAAAAATATATATACGTCATCGGGATAATATCAACACCTCTAAATGAAAATATGGAATATGCGTAACGGTCGTTACTGAAATTCGAACCCAGATCCTCTAGTCTTACTGGGACAAGTGCCTCTACACTAATTCACATTTTAAAATAAAATCGGCACTGGCGACGCCACCGACTGTAAAGTTAACCATATCAAGCTGTAGGTACTCTACACCCTGCGGCCCGCGAACATATTGAAAATTGATAAAAATGAACCCACCGGCTAAAATGGTTGTGCATCACTGGTCTATATAAATCGAAAGAGCGAACCTGGCTCTTTCTTGTCAAGTTGTCAAATAGACGACCCGTTCGTAAACGGAAAATGTCCGCCGTGTGAGAATGTTGGTCGCACGTTTAGCATGTCTTTCCGGTGTGCACCGGTATCGAAGGGATCCATTATGTAACCTTTTCCAAGCCTTCCATTTACCGATTGTACAAACTGCGTTCCTTCCTGACGAATATGTTCCAAAGATGTCATGTTTAGCATGTCTTTCCGGCGTGCACCGGTATCGAAGGGATCCATTATGTAACCTTTTCCAAGCCTTCCATTTACCGATTGTACAAACTGCATTCCTTCCTGACGAATATGTTCCCATGTTTAGCATGTCTTTCCGGCGTGCACCGGTATCGAAGGGATCCATTATGTAACCTTTTCCAAGCCTTCCATTTATCGATTGTACAAACTGCATTCCTTCCTGACGAATATGTTCCGAATATTTCATGTTTAGCATGTCTTTCCGGCGTACATCGGTATCGAAGATCCATTATGTAACCTTTTCCAAGCCTTCCATTTACCGATTGTACAAACTGCATTCCTTCCTGACGAATACCTTTTCCAAGCCTTCCATTTATCGATTGTACAAACTGCATTCCTTCCTGACGAATATGTTCCGAATATTTCATGTTTAGCATGTCTTTCCGGCGTACATCGGTATCGAATGGATCCATTATGTAACCTTTTCCAAGCCTTCCATTTACCGATTGTACAAACTGCATTCCTTCCTGACGAATATGTTCCAAAGATTTCAATGGGGGATTACCCATTTGACAGTAAATGAAATGCATAACTCCCATATACTTGACATGACCTCAATTTCGATTGCATAACAAACGCGAGGTTTCCATAAATACAACACAGCACGATGGAGCGCACTGCAGCGCGCAGTTTCCTGTGGCCTGTACCTGAACTGTATGAACACCGAACACTGAACACGAATGTGAATTTGTATGTTGCATGACGTGAACTGTCATACAATGCTGATGGTGCAGCGAGAACAGTTAAGTAGAGAAAGGCCATCATTTGTTATGCGAACAGTCGATATAAATAGCATACTTATGAATAATTTGCATTGCCAGGCTTGCCAAGGCCTTCGCCGTTATGTTGTCAATAGCAGTTCTGTATTGTAATAATTATGGTATCAATATATTTATCTACGTTGTACATTTTGTTTTTGGTGATTGATGCGTATGCATATATATTATAAATTAATTAAAAATTACTTTGTATTTACCACTTTATTAATGTATGCATATCAACATGTTTCGAAATCGATGCTTTCCTCATCAATCCTGGATCAAGGAATACCTGATATGTATATGCTGATAAAGTGGTAAATACAAAGTAATTCTTAATTGATTTATTAATAATGACGCCACAAAATGAATACCAATCTTTTGAAGAAATTGTATTATTATTCAACCAAAAATATTTTTTTTCGCCTATAAAGGTCAATAATTGGCTTTCCACTGATGCGGACCTTTTCGCTACGTGATAGTTCGTTTATAGCGGTGAAACCCTTCCAACAATATATTAAATTTATACGCATTATTCAAATAATTTAAATGCGAGCAAGCATACAGATTTGCACCTCGTCAGTATGGCCTGTAATACAGTAAGACGAATTGTCATTGAGAATCGTTCCAATGCTAATTGGTCGGATCTCAATAGCCAACCCTGTTGTCCCCTCTTCTATCACTACCGAAATACCGAAAGTGAGCAAGGCATACTTCCACCGACTCGAGGTTCCACCTGTTACTTCTACCCACAATCAACAATTACACCTTCGATGCTGGTTTATGACTTCAGACAATACTTTAAATTTAAAATGCATAGGTAATACTCGTACAAACATCTTTGACTTAGCAGCATCTTATAATTATTATGACGTTTAAAATCATTTTGTAAAAGATTACGCATGGCTGTCAGTTAGTTTTATAGATTTGAACAGCAGCACCCGAAAATTTATTTTCCAGAAAATGTTAAATTCGAAGTAGGTAGGTACATATAATTTCCTTTTTGACTGATTTGGGTCGGATGTATTTTGAGTTGTGCGTGTATTGGTGGTATATATCAGCTGTTCTCTAAGTGGAGTGTTCGCGGTGGGGTCGCGTTCCCAAATCTACAAATTCCGACACAAAGGACAAATATAAAATTAAATAATATAAAAGTTTGCAATAATTCGCGTGAAAAAAAACTTAAAAAAACGGTGGGCGTACAAAAATCAATTATTTGTACAAAATAAGTTTAATAAATATGTGAACATATTTGCAGAGTATTGATTGTTTTTGTGTTTATTTCGTAGGGCTGAAAAATTTAATGTAAATCAAATTTAATAATGTTATTATTAAGTTCTGCAAGTATTTTAGTTTTTTTTTTGTGACAGCTGTTTCGGAGTTCAAAATTAATTTCTCACAGCCTTCGATCGAATTTCTGGTTGCTATGATCAAAACATTAAACGGTTTCCTTTCGGTTTTACAAAACAAGGAAGTCTCACAACATACTCCGATCGGGGTGCCATAGGGAAATTACCGAAGACAAGAAATTGCAAAATATTTCATTTGCGCATTTTCAATGTCCTCGTGAATGTTATAATGCATATGCTACTCTATCCGGTCTCGCAACATACCTCGACTGGGAATGTCATAGTTCCACTGGTTCAGGGAAATTACAGCGTTAAAGGAACCAAAGCGCGCACCTATTATTGTTATAATTCATATGCTACTCTATCCAGTCTCGCAACATACCTCGATTGGGAATGTCATAGTCCCACTGTTTCAGGGAAATTACAGCGTTAAAGGAACCAAAGCGCGCACCTATTACTGTTATAATGCATATGCTACTCTATCCAGTCTCGCAACATACCTCGATTGGGAATGTCATAGTCCCACTGTTTCAGGGAAATTACAGGCTTAAAGGAACCAAAGCGCGCACCTATTACTGTTATAATGCATATGCTACTCTATCCGGTCTCGCAACATACCTCGATTGGGAATGTCATAGTCCCACTGTTTCAGGGAAATTACAGGCTTAAAGGAACCAAAGCGCGCACCTATTACTGTTATAATGCATATGCTACTCTATCCGGTCTCGCAACATACCTCGATTGGGAATGTCATAGTCCCACTGTTTCAGGGAAATTACAGCGTTAAAGGAACCAAAGCGCGCACCTATTACTGTTATAATGCATATGCTACTCTATCCAGTCTCGCAACATACCTCGATTGGGAATGTCATAGTCCCACTGTTTCAGGGAAATTACAGGCTTAAAGGAACCAAAGCGCGCACCTATTACTGTTATAATGCATATGCTACTCTATCCGGTCTCGCAAAATACCTCGATTGGGAATGTCATAGTCCCACTGTTTCAGGGAAATTACAGGGTTAAAGGAACCAAAGCGCGCACCTATTACTGTTATAATGCATATGCTACTCTATCCGGTCTCGCAACATACCTCGATTGGGAATGTCATAACTGGTTCAGGGAAATTACAGGGTTGAAGGAACCAAAGCGCGCACCTATTACTAAGTTCGGTGGTCGTGCTTTCGGAGTATCAGGACCTATGGAATGAACTGCCGCATGACTTAAGAATTATCAAAGAGTAGACAGAATTTAGAACTAAACTTAAAACTTAACTTAAAACTCATATTTTCAGACAATCATACTGTAACACTTTAACCGGTTTGTTATGCAGGAAATGTCAATAATAGTCTGTAAATGTGTATATAACTGTTTATTGGCGATTTTAGCACAAGTTAACGTCATATAAGGTTGTATCATATCTTTTCCCACTCGAGCGGGGGGTAGGCGGAAGTGCCTGTCAAATCATTCGGCATCTTTCTTCTTCTTCTAATTTAAGTCTGCTAATTGTATTCCTTTGCTACCCATGTATATCGGCGTTACAATATCCATAAATTGAAGAAATGTACATGTAATTTGCTTAGTTAGTTAGGCTAGCCGATTAGTGCTTACGTTCACAGCCCGCAACACTGTAAATAACTAAAACTATAAAAAAAAGTTAATATCTATTAAAAACTTCTTACGCTTTTTTAGGTCATTTTATAAATATTCTCCAGTCCTAAAAAATATATGAGTAAATATTTCAAATAAATACCAACTCTTCTTGTACCACCAATTTTCTAATAAATGTAACATCTATAGAAAAGGAAGATAAAATAGCAACTGTAAAAATATCATTCTCTAAGCTTAAATTTTCTAATAACACTGTTCATCTGAAGCGACCTGCCAGCTGCAGGTAAGTATGTTTCTAATAACACTGTGTTCATCTGAAGCGACCTGCCAGCTGCAGGTAAGTATGTTTCTAATAACACTGTGTTCATCTGAAGCGACCTGCCAGCTGCAGGTAAGGATGTTTCTAATAACACTGTGTTCATCTGAAGCGACCTGCCAGCTGCAGGTAAGTATGTTTCTAATAACACTGTGTTCATCTGAAGCGACCTGCCAGCTGCAGGTAAGTATGTTTTTCTATATATGTTTGTACATAATTAGATAAAGAATAGGAAGTAATATTTGTACAGCGCCCTTGAGGTGATTTTTCATAAAAACGGCGCTATACAAATCATCCAATTATTATTATTACACTCTTCAGCGTCCGTGAGTATTATATTCATATACTAGTCCCTCCAGTCTCGTGTCCATGAGTTTTATATTATACTGGTCCCTCCAGTCTCACAGTATGGGGTTGTGGAGTGGATCCCATAGTCCCATTAGCTCAGGCAAATCGGGACTAATGACATTTACACAAATTTTTTAAACCTCCTAAGCTTTAAGAAGAATGGCTGCGCGGCCTGTTCCATACAAAACTTAATTTTGGTTTTGAGGCCAAAATACTTCCCTAACTGAATCATCTTTTTTTAAATGAAACAATAACACTTTGTTTTAACCACATTTTATTTTTAACGCCGACTGGTTTCGGAACAACCGCTCCATCTTCAGGGCAAAATATATACTGAACAATATTACAAAATTATGCCAAAACATACATATTAGGTGTCACAGTGGGGATGGGGGCGTGGCTAGGGATTAGTAAAGAGTGGGGGAAAAGATAGAGATTGAGGGAGGGCTCAAAGGAAACATATTTAAAATGGGGCTATTTTTTTGGATATGTTTTTTTTTTATTAAAGGTATAGTAAATATCTCTAACGTCTTTATAAAAATCATTTTTTCGAGTCGATAATTTAAATAATGTACGACAAATTTGTGTTCCAACTTTAGAGTAACAATGTAATGGAGAACTCACTTTGCGAGATGTTGAAGCCCGTTCTTGGCCAAGGGTGACCACAGGGGCGTGGCCTTACCATGCCTTAACAGGGTTGCTACAAATTAAATAAATTAGGTATTTTGCTGTGAGTAGGTAGGTAGTCCTAAATCTTGAAAACGATTTATGTTATATTATTTATTTATTTAAAGAACATAAGCAATAAAATTTATTGGTACATAATATAACACGAAATAAAGTTACATTAAAAATTAGTTTAAAAAGAAAAGTAATATAAAGCACTGTAGGGTGATAGTGCCTTAATCTATTGATTGAGAATCAACGTCAACTTATTAAAATACTGTCTCACTCGAGTAGCCGGCTGCACAGCGGATTTGGTCAGGAAGTAAAGCCTGATATCTAAATATTTAGAAGCAACTCCCCTCATTAGGTGTACAGTGTGGTTCTCCAGCGGAGACTGGTCTACCATGTGAGAAAGTATCAAGTCAAGACAATCTATATTAACAAATACTTTTAAAACTCTACTTACTAAATGTTCTAACGAAAATGGAGTGTTCATTATTTCCCCGCCAGATCGGCTCAGCGCTTCTCTAAAGCCCGTTCACTCTTTGTACAAATTAAAATGACGTTAAATTAAATTTGATGGATAAACTAACCCTCCCCGATTGAGTGTTCATTATTTTGCCGCCAGATCGGCTCAGCGCTTCTCTAAAACCCTTCACTCTTTGTACAAATTAAATGACGTCATTTGATGGATAAACTAACCCTCCCCGATTGAGTGTTCATTATTTTGCCGCCAGATCGGCTCAGCGCTTCTCTAAAACCCCTTCACTCTTTGTACAAATTAAAATGACGTCATTTGATGGATAAACTAACCCTCCCCGATTGAGTGTTCATTATTTTGCCGCCAGATCGGCTCAGCGCTTCTCTAAAACCCGTTCACTCTTTGTACAAATTAAAATGACGTCATTTGATGGATAAACTAACCCTCCCCGATTGAGTGTTCATTATTTTCCCGCCAGATCGGCTCAGCGCTTCTCTAAAACCCCTTCACTCTTTGTACAAATTAAAATGACGTTAAATTAAATTTGATGGATAAACTAACCCTCCCCGATTGAGTGTTCATTATTTTCCCGCCAGATCGGCTCAGCGCTTCTCTAAAACCCGTTCACTCTTTGTACAAATTAAAATGACGTCATTTGATGGATAAACTAACCCTCCCCGATTGAGTGTTCATTATTTTCCCGCCAGATCGGCTCAGCGCTTCTCTAAAACCCGTTCACTCTTTGTACAAATTAAAATGACGTCATTTGATGGATAAACTAACCCTCCCCGATTGAGTGTTCATTATTTTCCCGCCAGATCGGCTCAGCGCTTCTCTAAAACCCGTTCACTCTTTGTACAAATTAAAATGACGTTAAATTAAATTTGATGGATAAACTAACCCTCCTCGATTTTTTTGTGCAATTAAAGAATTTTCTAAATGATACTTAAATCCTGTAAGAGCTGAAAGACATTTCTCACATTTAATTTTTTTTATTTAGATGTCTGACTACAAATCCACCGATATAAATTACACAGTTTTTTTACATAATTATTACACAAATATTCGGGACACATACATTCAGGAATATCGCCATCATCATCATCACCATCATCATCATCATCATCAGCATCGGCATCTGTATTATTTAATTCGTCATGGTGATTAATTTGAATTTGGGTTAGGAAACATTAATAATATTTACAGAATTTCTAGAGCTACAGTTCAAAATACTAATTTGGTCTAAAGGTAAGCAGTTTCCGGTTCTAGCATCTTTGATTTCTGCATGAATGGGGAGTTTTCTATACGCGGATCTAAATTGGCTGACCGTTGGGTAATTATTGAAACCACCGTGAGATCGAATCGCCAAAAAAAATAATTCTATATGGTCTTGATTAAATTTATACACGGTTAGAAATTGTAACATTGGGAACTCACAAATTTAATATGTATTTATTAATAATTGCAAACTTTCAATACAAATTTTAAATCCCATGAATCCAGTCTTTTTGTTAGATTGGACAATTTCAACCCCGTTCATAAACTTTAAATTCGACAAATATACACTAACGTTTCGAAGGTAAGCAGAAAATTCTAAATGATTCCCGGGGTAAACGGATCTTTTCCATTTTGGTGAAGCAATGCTTCGGGAATTAAATACACCAAACAACTTGTTAATACATCTAATAAAAAAAATTGTTGGTTCACTATTGAAAAAATGTGACGACTTAAGTTCTTGAGCACAAAATTCTATCGCATCAGCTACAGAATCGCCAAACAACTGGGCTGCCAATCGAACCTTCATTTTCTGTCGCACATAATCTACATGTGCTCTGCCTAACTTGTTTCCTAAATGAAGCCCTTGATTTTCCTGTAACATATTCAATTTATTTATAAATTCCCAGTCAATTCAGTCCACTTGCTTTACAAATTTGCCGTTTTAAAAAATCCTTGTTGGGCCCGTTCATCGATGATAAAATCTCAATACCTTCACTTTCAAAAGGGCCCTTTTTATCCAAGTCCTGAATAATTTTGGTTAAATTACAATTTTTTTGAAATTGTCTCCTCCTTGACTGTTGCAAAGTCAATATTTTTCTTGTTAATTTAACAATTCGTGTATTGCGGCGATCTAAAATACGTCTTAATATTATTTTCTATGGGATTTCAGGTACGAAATCGGGTGTTAGATGTCCAATGCTATCTGAATTTTCCATAATCTGTAAATATGACAACCAATAATTAATTTGTGTTTTAATAGCTTCATTTGTATTTTTATTACATACTATATATGTACGTACAGCATCTATTTCTGCATTTAATATAAACGGATTTTCTGATACAGGCGGCGAGGTCCTATTTGGGGAGTTTGGTATTATGTGAAAATATTATTCTTTATTAGTTTTGGCAGTCATTACATCAAAAATGGTAATTGATGTATTAAAGATATATAAATGTTGCACCAATTTTTTATGGTAGTGTCAAGGCGGCTAATAAATGTGTTTATATTTTGATATACTTACAACATCTGTTTCTGAATCTAATGTAAGCGCCTGTTCTGACAAAAGCGGGGAGGTTCGATTTGAGGTGTTTGGAATTATCTGAAAACATTACCCTTATTAGTTTTGGCATAGATTACAAAAATAAATAATAATGGATGTATTAAAGATAAATAAAGTTTACACCTAAAATGCATAAATACCTTTTGTATAGCCAAGGGTACTATTGAATTACACAGAGGCACCGCGAAATCCATTAGACGGACCTTTGTAAGCGATGTGTCGAAGTTCTCAATTAAAAAATGAGCTGACCAAATTGTACTGTGGTATTTTGGAATCCAATTTACTCTTCTCGTTGCATGGATCCATTTTTGAAGTCTTATTTCATCCTTTGGAAATCTATAAATAGTTACATATATAAAAACAACCCAACTTTAGCACAGCTTTGATTTTGTTCATGGTGGAAACAAAGGGAATTCACAAAGTTCATTCTGTCACCATCTGTTTACCAACATTTGGCCATGATAACATGAGAGCGAAAGAGACAAGGTTACTTTGAGATGCCCAAATGAAATTGGTAATTTGTATTCTCATAATTACGCAAAATTGTTGAAAATCTAATATATTGAAAATGCATTAAAACTCAATTAAAACGGATGTTTATTACAATAATACAAATAGTGCAAGGGTTGTTTAAATATTGGAGGAGGTTCCGAGTTCTTTTATATAGTAGATTATTAAATATTTGAGATCAAAGTAAAAAATACGAATTCCTTGATAAATACCTGTGCAAACTGTTTTTTTTGGTCCTTTAGTACTTCGGTTGAAGCACCCAATCACTGCACATATAGCCATAGCTTTTTTGTGGTTTTCACTCAATTCACGTAATTATTTAACTTTTATCGCTTTCCGACCGTCAACTTGTTTGACAGATATGACTGAAGTGAAGTTCGTGCGTTTTAAGAAATTGTCTTCAAGCGCTAAAACCCTCCCACAAACGAATGTTTTGAACAAAAATTATTTGTCTCTCTTTCTCATATGTTTATAGAACCGATCATAAAGAGAGAGCTATATTTTGCTGTTATGTCAACTATTCGTATTAATATAGGATAAGATTCGAAAGGTCTCTAGGTATATTATTACTCTAAGGTTCCAACCTAAATTGGTCGTTTTTAATTTAAATTTAAGCCCATTGTAATGCTTATTTTAACGCTTTTTATTTTTTTAAATTTTATGTATCATCATATTTTCATAGTAGACGGGGTAATTTTTTTAAAAATCTAAATAATTGCTAAAATTGCCCACACAATCGCGAATGTTCGATTTATTTAATGGCCTTTATTTTATAATTTAAGACAAAAAAAAATATTTTAATCGGTACCTTTTGATAAAAAAAAGGTAATTCGGTTTCGATGAGTATTTTGGCCCCCAATCCAAAATTACGTTTTGCATGAAACAGGCCTCGCAGCCATCCCTCTTAAGACTGTGCTACTTTTTTAATTACTTCGGAACGGATAAAAATATATATTTTTTCAAATTGGGGTTCCGCCATCATTCAAGTGGCTCTTTAGAGTTCCATAGCCGAAAATTTCGAGAACCCCTGGTATAGATTGTCTATGTTTTTGTATTTTGGCGGTCAGAGAATGATAATGATATCCCATGTACACTGTATAAAGTTATTAACTCTACTGGACATTAGTAGATCCGGAGGCCAGAGTTTATATTCTATGTTCTAGTGTATGTCCTAACATGTGAGAACTATCAAAATATGGTCACGGTAACCCGTGTTTATACACACGGTGTCCTTAACTTACTGGTACAAGCGGGAAACTGAAGAACTATATAGAAAACCCAAAAAAACATATTTTTTCGATCTGAGCATCTCGATTTTTTAAAGTTTTTTCTCTTGTTTCGGTAACTCAAGGGTTAAAAAACTTTTGGAGCCCTACGCTTCGACGAATTTAAAAATACAGTACACAGCTGATGGCTGATAGTAACCTCGTAAGGACTCATTTTTCCAAATTTTACCTTAAAAATTCCAACTTCGGACTCGATTTACTCGAAAATCTGATAAAAACCAATCTGATGGTTTTCACTGACTATGTTGCTAGGTCCCTAGATAGTGGATACCAAGTAGACTGTTCGTATAATGATTTCTCCAAAGCCTTAGATACCGTGAATCACGATATATTACTAACAAAACTTGTCCAAATGGGTTTCTCCCTTCGTATACTAAAGTTTTTTAGAAGTTACCGCAAAAACCGGAAGCAATTTGTCACACACGGAATTTTTCATTCAGCTGATTTTCTTGTTTTTTCTGGGGTCCCCCAAGGGTCAATCCTAGGGCCTCTTCTCTTCTCTATTTTCATTAATGACATTGCTAAAGTCATCCGTTTTTCTCGCTTTCTCCCTTTCGCTGACGATCTCAAATTATTTCTTCTGATTAGAAATATTTTGGATTGCCTACGTCTTCAAGCTGACATTGATAACATCTCTGAATGGAGCCTACGAAATCGGCTTCATTTCAATATCTCAAAATGCGTAGTCCTGTCTTTCACCAGGGCATTTAGTCTCACCTACCACAGATATACTATGCTCGGTCATAATCTCAAGCGTGTTTCTACTATAAAGGATCTTGGAATCGTGTATGAAAGTAAACTTACGTTTCGTGTTCATATCGAAGTGCTATGTCAATTTGCATTAAAAATGTTAGGATTTGTCATTCGGACCATGAGGGTTTTTCAGGATACCTGTACTCTTAGAATATTATTCTTCTCTTTAGTCCGTAGTAGGCTGGAGAGTGGGTCGGCCATTTGAATCCTCACAAGATGGGGTGCTCCCTCATGTTAGAGAGTACGGACTCTATCCGTGGCTTTATCCAACTAACTTTCTTCTGGGCATGCTCGGATTTCACTCCCTGCAGCTCAGAAGAGAGGGGTATGCCGCTACTCACTTTTTTAGACTGCTGCGAGGCTCTATAGAGAATTCAGCTATTTTGGAACGCATAAGTCTTTATGTTCCTGGTGACTATCTAAGACAGCGTCGTCATAGATTATTCTATCTTCCTACCTGTAGGATCAACCTGCCAATGGTTCTCCCGGTGGGGAGGAGTATATTGCTCCTGAACAA